>JAPYZA010005772.1:0-11830 GCA_030522685.1 Eupelmus azureus | reverse complement strand
GCGAGAAAGTGATTTTAGCCTCGCGGGGGTGTTTGCGCCCGAGCGAAGCGAGGGTGAAAAGTCCACGCGAGGTTGAAATCACTTCCTCGCTCATGTATCAAACCGTATTTTTTGATACGACGTGCACAAAGCTTGATTTAGCATACGCTTTGTTCTTCGAGCGTGCGCGAAATCGAGCTTTGCGCACGGAGTATCAAAAATAAATTTTTATGTCCCGATGTAACATTCTTTTATGTTAAATGGAACTTGCAATTTAAATCTCCTAGATCACAGTCACTGCTGCATGTATACAATAATAAACAGTTTGAAATGAAAAAAATAGAGTCATAATGCTATTTTAATATTAATCAATAATTGTTATCAAGATTCTTAATTATGTTATAGGATTAAAATATAGACAATGATTTAATGCGCAATAGTTTATTTTATCAAGTCAGTCTTTCTTTTTAAATTTTATTCATTTTATGTGTTTTTTTCACAATTCATAGAATTGTGAGCTTTAGCCCATCACGTATATAGTGTTTACAAACTTGTCAATATCTTTTCATACTCAATTGGCAAAATTCATATATCATCAAAATGAACTCAATAATGATGCATTTTTATGAATGCATTTGTCTTATTTGCTATTCACAGATTTATAAATAAACAATTATTGTGGAAAAATAATATTTGAGTTCTTAAATTCCATAAGATATCCATAAATAAATGTACGTAACACATTTTTTTATCCGCTTTATCGGAAAGTGGATAATTAAGATACCAATTTATTACATTTATTTTATAAATAGTAAAGTTTTGTAAGTTAACAAATAAATGCTGTTTTGGATTGAGCTTACTTGGCAAAACTTAATTCATTCTTTGCCCATTGATATAACACTTTCTGTCACATTTTCTAAGTATTTACAAGCGATTTTGGCAAAATGCCTATAGCTTGTTTACAATATAAAATAGACAACTAAATGGAAAACAATAGAAAATGACTAGAAATTATAACAAAAAGTGTTTTATCAATGAGAGACCTGGATCACATCACATAGAAAATAAAAAATTGAAAATGTTACGACAATATTTCAAAATAAATAAACTAACATGTATATATCTAATGCAAACATCTGAATTATGGAAAGTCACTTCAATTGTGAGCATATCCATTTTCATTGATTTTAGATTAAGTTATTTTTTACTATGAAGAATAAAGAAATAATTTCTTTGCTTTACGTGAGGTAGAATGCGTCCTTATTTTTTGTTGTTTTTTTTTCAATCCAAAAAGAATATGAAAAATATTTTTTCATCGTCTATATTACGTAAAAATGTGCGACTATGTCAAAATAAATTGACATGCACCAACATGTTTATCATTGTTCCATGAAAATCATCGTATAACTAAATACACGTATATTAAAATCTACTTATAATAAAGTAGGTTACATAATAAAGGTTTCGCTTATAGATATCGCTATATGTGTTTTTAATTTAATATGAAAATAAATTAATTTCATGCACTTATAAACTTATAAAAATTTTTGTTAGTTGTACAATGATTTCTTTTAAAACGCTTTGACTAAAGATTGATTAGAGTGAAGTATTTATCTATATTGTTTTTTCCTACAAACTTAATTAATTAACTCTTGATAATCGCTTTCACGTGAAAAAAGTCATACAAACCAATATTTAAATTAAAAATGTGATTAATAATAATTAAAACTTAATGAAAAAAATTTACTTTCTAAAACTCGATTAATTACAAAATTTAGAATGCATGCCTATGAACAAAGTTTAGTATAAACCTGAATTTTTATTTCTTGAAGGTTAATAGACGAATTTGAATAAAATTTAGAAAAGAAAGTTCTTACAATTAGAAACCATTGATCTCATAATTTTCTGTAACAAAAACAAACACTTCACTCTAAAGTACAAATTGTCATAAAATACTAAAAAAACATAAAACTTAGGATATTTAAAAAAAAATATCCAGCTCTTTACACGATTCAGCCCGTTACCGGAAGACAAATGAATAGTCAGAAGAAAATACGAGAGTAAGACTTCTTAAAAACAGAAGATATTCGAGTAAAGCATTTTCTTGGCTTCATTGTCCAATCGTGAATTAGTAACTAATAATACTCTCTTGATCATCCGGCTGCCACTTATAGTAACACGTAACTATCACAGGTAGTCGATTTCACGATGTCGCGTTAAATGTTACTTTTTTCTAGTCGAACAACGGATCTAGGAAATCACAATCTTTACACCTTGTCTACAAACAAAAATTAAAACAATGTTATATTGATGGCGATTAAATTTTTTAAACTTATTTTAAAATGAAAATAAATCTTCTATAAATATTTCCAATGATTATTTAAAATATAATTTCAAAAGGTATTTATTCTTGTTAATAAATACCATTATTTTTGTAGTATTTCTTATCTTACCATTCCACCTGTCGGTGTGTCTTTTTCGGAATAAAAATGCACCCAGCGACCTTCCCCAAGTTTCGGTCCAAACACCGGTGACTTTAGTTGCCATTCGTATGGTTGCATATTACTTCCCAGGTCTAAAATATTTCGGCCCTGATGTATTATTTGATCCTCTACTTTAGGTTTTTCTGATTGATCTAATTTTGAAACCTCATTCTCTATTTGCACCTATAAAAATTAATTTTGGTGTTTTTTTATTAATTTTCTTATTAACGATTTAATGTTTATTTCAAGTATTTTGAGCAAATCTCATACATAAATCAGATAAATTATACAATTGAATTACGAATTCTCAAGCATTCATACGACTAAACCTGATATAAATTTCCATATTGCTCAATGATTTTTCAATCATTTCAAATTATAGCCTTTAAAACACAAACCTTACTTGTCTATCTGATAAACTCAAGATCTTTCCAAAGGTCCGTACCAAAATAAACGCAAAACAAACATTCGCACACGGAAACTCAACTGATCTATTGTTTACCTGTTTGGCCGTTGTCCCCGACTTGGAGCTCTCGGGCGCCTCAGCTCTCGTCGGCTCGGGCCTTTTCCTCGGCCTTACCGTCAACGGCGGGACCGTCAGCGTCGAGGCGTCCTCGCAATTGGCCGGTGAAATGCTGAGGCTGCTGCAGCCGCTGCTGGACTCGCTCTTGGTGGACGAGATCGTCTTGCCCGAGTTTTGAGTCTTCTTGTTTTTCACGCGGCTGTGGTACGCCCGCACGTGGTAGAAGTCGTCCACATTCATGTCGAGCTCTTTCATCACCAGCGTCAGGGCCGACATTGTTTATTTCGTGATTTGGCCGAGGTGCTGGAATTGATGTTGGAATTATTTTTTTCAAGTGACACGCAAACAGTTTTTTGAATGATTCAATTTTATTAATTATGAAAATATTGGATTTTTTTATATAAATTATTTGGTATTCTATTGGCTAGTTCAGAACTGCTGCTGAAGTGTATTTGTTATTTTTAGTTTATTTTAAGTTTAATTTTCCAGCTCCGTCTAACGGCTTTATTTGTGCCTAAGATTATGAAATAGAAATGGAAATGAAATGATTTTTATTTCGATAAAAAGGCTTATATTTAATTACCTGTTATCAAAAGTGTTGTTTCACTATTATTACGCACCATTTATTGATTTTTGTTAAAAGTTAATCTGTATTTGAAATGGAAAACCCCATATCTTTCACTTTTCATAAATATCAAAATTTCTTTTACCTAATATATGGTTGATTCAATTTTGACCGTTAAATTTGAAATGTAACTACACCTTCCACCAAATTATTAACTTTTTTTATTCATTTGTAGTCTACACAATCAATTAGTAAAATACTTTCCGAGAAATTTCAGTAATTATAATACTTACGAGTTAAATGTAAACAACACCTGCTGCTTGTATTTGAACTAATGTGTTTTTGCTAAGGACGACGTGCGGTGTCCTCAGTCTTGCGGGTAACGCAATTCGTCGTCGACTGTCTCGCCTTGGCGCGCTCGACGTGATAAAGGCAATCAGCGGCGCTGCTCAGAGCGCGCAAAGTAACAATGAGCGCTTTTAATTTAAATGCCGGTATTCACTAATGATTTAGCTTTGAAATAAAAACGTAGGCTATAAATAGGTGGCGAAAAATAGTAGTAATTCTAAAGATTTCTTAATGTTTGACTTTTATATTTAATTGAAAATATAAAAAATGAAATTATTTATTTTGATTATTTATGGATAATGTTACAAAATTTTTTAATACTATGAACAGTGAGTTTCTACCTTAAAAATCTTTAAAGTATAAAATAAAACAAAGGTTTTTTTATTTCTAGTTTTGTCTAATTATTTCTAAGTATCGTAAAAGAAATTAGTTATTTCTTTATGTATATTGGAAACGCTCTGTATAATTAAAAAGTGATTTTTTATAGTTTATTCAACATAAAGGAAAATTAATAGATAGTTGGATTAAGTTTTCGGAAACAACAGAATTATATACCAGAATTATATAATTGTAGAAAATAAATCTTAAATTATTGAATTTACATTTTTTATTATCAAAAAATTAATATAATCAAATGAAAAATAAAAAAAAATGAAAAGTAAATCATAAACATTTATATCAATTAATATTAGTATGACATCCTATATAAATTCTTGGAGCGCCACCTTGTGCGTACCATGCGTACTTCGACGCTGCGCATCCCCCTTATCGACATCTCCGCTCCTTCTATGGGCTTAAATTCCAACTCTTGCCGCTAGGTGGTGTTTTTCTATTTTTATTAGAGCGAAATCGTGCATATTATTTTTTTGCAAAACAACAAATACTTTCAGCGCACATATAAACCTGTCATCAGCTACATAAATATAAATCGAATATCATATAATTTTTGCAAACCGCTACGACTAACCATTATCGCAAAATTCATCGCTGTTTAATTCGCGAAATTGCGCCCACAAGCGGCTAGAAGCGAGCTCAGTTAGTATATAAGGAGCCGGCGGCCCTACGGTAGTCAAGGTGGTCCGATGCTTCTCAGCGGCAGCTTGGCTCCGGCGTTCCAGTTCCAGGTCCTGAAGGCGTCAATCGAGAGGGCAGGACTCGGCTGTGTGGGGCTTGGTGTAGGTAGGTGTGGTTTGTCCAACGCTGACCCTCCAACAGGCTGACATCGTCGTTCGCCATAGCGGCGGAGCGTAGCGGAGGCTCCGTCGTTCGGCTGTCATTCTCTGCAAGGTAAAGTCCTCATCATGAGGCAGTTATTGAAAGCCGTTAAGGCTATGAAACGGTCCAACGGGGTTTACAGTGGGTGTTTTGGTGGTTTGGCATCCCCCCCAGGAGGACAAAACGAATCAATGTGATTCACAGTGAGCGAGACCACGGCAACACCGGCAAGCAACGTCGTTTAAGGTGTCGGGCGACTCAGAGGCTCGGTGGTGGTTCTCCGTTAAAGCATTCGACGCATTCACGCGAAGAAATTGAAGGCGCATCTGCGCACATACAGGACGATCGGAAGTCTTGGGAAGGCGGCGGGTAGCGTGCATCCGACCGGCCCTGCGGCTGGGGAATTCCCGATTGAGAGACGCTGGAAGGTCTGGGAAGGGGTGCTGGTGTCAGGCGAAGGTCAGAATTTCTGAATTCCGATGACTGTAGAAGCGACTGCGACCACCTTTTTGCACTTTGAATTTTTTTTTTTTTTATTGTTTATAGTTCTGTAATGTAAGAATTTTGTAATAATTATAATAATATTCAGTTTATTTATAATATTTTATTTTATTTGATATTCATTATTTACACATTTATTTGATATACACATTTTAATATGAAACTAAATGTGCATTGATTTATAATTTGCGTTTAATGCTAGACCATAAATCAGCAAAATTAAAAGTGTATTTATAAATTTAATTGAAGAGATCTTGTAATGATATTTGACACTTTAAATTGATTTGTATGGATTAACAGGGGTTTTTATATATTACTTAAATATTTCATGCTTGATTTAATCTCCACATTCAAACTTTAAGTCGTTGAAATATTTTTATTTATTATAAATTTAACTTAAATCCATGCTTTTAACCACATTGATATTTCATTAGTATAATCTTGTTTAGTTTGTGAATAGAAAACAAATAAAAAATGTATTACATATAAAATTATTCGGAGAGAAATATGTTTGTATGATTGCAAGCTAGTATACTATGCGTTTGTTTACCTCATTGCATTAGCATTTTTATGATTACGGTAATATTTCGTCACTCTGCTCATACGAAAGTGCTTCTTCCCCTATAAACACACGGTAAGTACCTTTTGTCTAAGTAGAGCAGAAATACTACTACATTGATAATGCAAATACATGAATTTTTTGTATTTACTAGATCATAAGGCGCTGCGTGGCCAGAGATTAGATTCACTGCTGTTAGAATTGTCAACAAAAACAAATAAAGAAAATAAAAGAAAGCATCTTCTCGGCGATCAGATAGCCAATAAACTGTCAAAAGTAAAATATAATTTATTAAATTTTTATAAAGTGATTGCATGTAAAATTTTTTAACGGAATTCATTATTGATTAATACGGTTTTCTTCATATATATATTCTCTTCTTATAAGTTTTAATTTTTTCTATATTACTTAGCTTCGGTTTTTATAATTTTTTATACATATTTATATCTTCATAAAAAGACCATGTTAAGAGTGTAATTTTGAACATTTAACTACACGTAACTTGAATCAAGTATCGTACTAATACTGTAATAACTATAATAGAAATTTTCGTTTAGTGTTCAAACGTAAAGATAGTACATTGAAAGTCTTTTAAGGAAATTACGCAGGAACTGAAATCTCAAAAAAAAATGTTTCTAACATACATTTTAATTTTTTAAATTGTATATACTGTGTGTTAGATTTAATACTTAATCAAATAAATATAATTTTATGTTTGTGAAAATAATCAATATCCATCTGAGTAAAACAGAACGTAGAAATGTAACAGCTGTAGATAACACCATTGACTGTCGGTAAGTTACCGACATTTCACTATACACCGTTAGCCATCCATCGCAGGACGAACTTGAACGTGTTTCAGTCAAAATTGTGAAGATGGCGTAGCAAAAAGCAGGACTTACGAATGGACGCTTTTTTTCTAAAATTATCCACATTCTTTTCCTAAATACTACTACAAATAATCTTTAGTAAAAATGAATTAGTTTTTACTAAAGATTATTGTAGTTCTAATGTCGAATGTTATGTTTTTGTTTTTGATTGGCTAAAAATACACATTTATTTATTCAGCATTTGTTCTAGAAATCTGATGGTGTTAGCTATTTTTTACATTCAATTGCAACCAAATTCTAGGATTTAATGAAGTTAATATTATTGCTTATAAAAATTAGTAATAATGATCAATCTAAATCGTCTATCGTCAAATTTTAGCCAGATTTACAAAAAATTAGACGAATCTAAAACAAAACCAGCACATCTACAGAAACGACAAATTAATTCCCTCGAACATCGCAAACGCGCGAAACGAAAAATATTTTCCACCATTTCTCACTCCTCCAAAACTAATAAACGAGAATGGCAAAAAATTAAACCGCAGCCCATCCTCCTATTATCATCAGCGGGCCAGCCTCACACACGCACGCAACCTTTTTCGAGACCCATTCCGTTCGCCCCCACCCCTCCTTTCTCTCTCGGGAGGGCACACTCGTCGCATTATCGGGCTCTCGAAAATTCGGCTCTCCCGCCAAAAAACGGAGACAGAAAATTTAGCGTGCTCGCGCGCCGGCGGCAGCTCTCTCTCTCTCTCTCTCTCTCTCTCTCTCTCTCTCGGTAGACGAGAGCCCTAGCAACGCACATGCGCCCTTCCGCGACGGCGGGGATTGGCCCGGAGTAACACCCCCTCACAATGGGTTCACCCGTCCGCGCGCGCGCGCGCGAGAGAGAGGAGCGAGCCCAACGGAAGCCATATTGATTTCCCTATGTTTCCCCGCGTGATGTTACTATAGCGGCCGAGCTGAGAGAGTGAGAGAGAAAGAGAGAGAGAGAGAGAGAAGAGGATGCGCGCCAACGCGTCGGAATAAGAGACACTCTTTTGCCTTCTGCCTTATTCGATTTTGAGATAGATCTTGTAGTGGATTTTTTCAGGGGTTTTGAAGTTTTTGAGAACGGGGTGTTTGGATTTTGGAGAGGCTGAGTGAGATTGGGTTATTGGAATGAATGAAGCCGGCTAGTTTTGGGAAGCTGCATTGTTAATATTTCTATGTTTACTATTTTTAACTTCTAGATTATGTAGTTTACAATCTTTATACACAGGTAGAATATTCCAAGATTTTAGAATCGCGGCTAATCTTGAGAGTCACGTATATAACTCGTGAATTTTCTTATATTTTATATATTGTGTATTTCTTTACAACTCATATTTAATATATTATGATTAGTAAAATTAAATTATTAAAATTGAGTAATTCAATAATTAGAACAAATTTATTATTTCTGAAATTATTGAAATTATTCCAATGTTTGCTGAGATTTATTTAACTCGTTGGCCTTAATAGGTTTCCAATATGATTATTTTATATGTCGCATTTCGACCTTTAAAACGCATCTGCGTTTGCAAATTTCCCTGCTGGACAAGAGATTTTAACTCATTCTTGTCAATACAATTTTAAAGATTTTTAAAGGTCTATCTGTCCTAATATACTTATTTATAGTTTTCGTTATATGACTATTTTCTATCTAAATATAAAAGAGTAAAAAAATCATATTTTTACGAGCATTTGTTTTCATTTGATATTCTTGAAGACTCACCTTAACGTTCTTTTTAATTATTTTAATATAAATTTATATCATGAACCTAAAACCTTATTTTGCATCATTTGATTAATTTCACCTAAATGAAAATAATTATACAAAACCAAAATAAACCATAAACCTCAAATCGAACCAAACCAAGTCTACCCAACCACCAGAAACCTCACTCAAAAAATCAGCAAAATCTACAACGCCAACTTTCTCACCCCGCCGGCCCAGAGCCCACAGAAGACTCGCTCTTCGCGTGCCAGGCATCCATCGCTCATCCCTCGCGCCTCCCACCTCCTCGTTCCATCCGAAAACACATCGCGCTCGCGCGACAGGCCCGCGCACTCGTCGATAACGCAAAAATAACGAGGCGAGCCGAAAAAAGGCTCGCTGAGCGCTAGCCCGTGATGAGTAAAATTTCGCGCGCTGGATTTCGAGGGCCCATTGTTTCACGCGCGCTGGAGTGCCGCCGCGAAAATTAGGGTGCGCCTGGCTTATTATCGCGCCTCGCGAATTCTTTTTTCCGAGCTGTCTCTTCTTTCGGTCGAGGGAGAGCGTCGATATGCGCTTTGGCAAGCTGAGGAGTGTGGCGGGCTGCTGTGTACTTGATTAGTCGAGGTGGTGGTATAGAGTGTTGGAGGTTGTAATCGCGAGCTGTTGATGCGAGCGATTGTTGACACTTGGTTTAATTCGTTTAAAATTGCTGGTGCGTACTGCTTGTTCTTTTTTTTACTCTCGGGAGAGTGCGAGGTTGGGAATTCAGGTAGCTGTACTTTTATATTGAGCTTTTTGGTTATGAATGGTGTTAACGATATTATCCGGCAGAGCATCGGATCGATTATTAAATTACTTTCTGGCTTGTAATACTCATACATGTACACATTCAACTCTTATCTTCCATACCCAATTAACGAGATCAAATATACTTCTTTTCGAAAATGAGCAATGCCTTTGAAGCAACCCAGACATCCATTTCTACAAATCGAACATTCCGAGGCTGCATACGTGGGTCCCCGATAGCCTCGCCGGTCACTTCGCCATTGGAAATCAATAAAAATTTTCATTCACGCACATGTCCGCTTTAACCCCTCGGCGAGAATCCGCAGTTTACTCTCGCCTCGTTTCTCATCGTGGCGTTAACGAGCTGCACGTTCGTCCGAGGGCTGTGGACGCGTAGATGTAATGCTCGCCAAGCACGCGGAGTAATAAACGCGCACACCTGGGTGGTCCAGGAATCAGCTGTTATATATATTTTGTTCGTTCTGTTTCCGTGCGGGGATGGAGCTGGAGAAATTGTGGGATGTTTCAGGTATGAGAGAGCGAGATGGGTTTTTGGTGTAGAGGTGAGGGTAAGGTTAAACGAAGAAGAGTGGATTAATTATGGTTTATACTTGTATAGGATTGATGGTACTGCAGTATTGGTTGGTGGTTAAAACCGAGAGGAATTGCTTGTCAAATCATTCTTTTTTCTCTATTTTCGTTAAATGGTAAAGTGTTATTTTTAACAGAAAAATAGTATTATTGCAGAATTGTCTACGATTTTTTTTATAAAACATATAAAAACTTTATTATGATCAAAATCAATGCTGAAATCAAATCCATTCACACAGAGCCATCCACATCCCAGCATAACTCATTAATTTTTCCCAAAAACCAATGTCAAATTTTCCCCATAAATCTCAGCATCCCACCCAACGCACAGACCACACACGAGTCACTCCTCATTCACCCTCCTCCGAAAGCAACCTCTCCGCCAAAAAAGACACACACCGCCCCGGCGCGAGTCCCGCCGCGGTGGTAATGAGTCACGAGCTCGCGCGCGCTCGATTCGAAAACTGGTAGTGGCGCGAGGATAAATTTCATTTCTACCTTCTTTTTCGCGCGCGGTAATGGATCGCCCGTAACAGATTTTGCAATATGTGCGTGAGCGCGCGAGTCTCGTTGTTACGCGGTGATGCATGGCTCTGTAATAGCTACAATACAGCCAGCTTACAACGAGCAGCAGCCGAGGGGTTCCGCATCCTGCGAGCGCGACTTAAGATTTATTGCCCCTCCCCCCTCAGGCGGCGGTAGCGGATTTCCAGATTCCCCAGTTTGTCCTTATAAATAGCTTCTATTAATTGACCTGACATCCGGCGGAGCGAGAGAGAGAGGAGAAAAAGTTCGTTAAAGGGACAAATTTTTCCTTCCGGTGTGCTCTTTTTTTTAGTTTGCGCTGAAATGGTGTTTGATCGGATGTAATGTGAAAGGGGAGTTGGGGTGTTGTTTGAGTTTTGGAGACTTTTTGTGTATTTTATCTGTTTGGTAGGGTACTAACTAACCGTAGTGGAAAGAATTAGCGTTACTAACCAATTATAAATCGAATATATTTTTATACCAAAAAAACCTGTCTTATAAATACTTTTATTTTTCCTGATTCCCCCATCTATCAATCCCCTCACTATCACCTAACCACACAACAACAATAAAGCACCAATAAAAAAAATCCTCTACATCAATCGAAGCCGCGGCGAAACGTACATCCTCATACCTAATTCTCCAAGCTGGAAAACACCTGTTCGACGCGAATGCCAAAAGTTACAAAAGTCACTGCGTGTATCCATCAAGTTAACAATCTGGCGCGCATCCCGAATTACGCCAGCGTACTCGAAAAGCCCCAGCGCGCTCGATTGTCGGGCGCTTCTTTTGTTTACCGGGCCACCCGCGCGTCACGATAATTGACAGCGCATCGACGCGAACAATGCGAGGTATCGTGTTCGCGCTCGCGCTAGAGCAGCCGGCGCGCGTTTCCCTTGCCAGGATATATCTGCGTGGAATTCTCTGCCTTCTTGGCGGGGTTGGGGTGGAGGGTTTGTTTTTAAGAGTTTTGGAGGTGAATAATTTGTTTTTTAATTTTGATATGTTTGGTGATTGGTATTTGTACTCATGTTAAATTTAATTTGTGATTATTTTTGTAAGATACATATTTATACAATAATTTGAAATTTAGATCGCTTATATTAAACAGACATTGTATAATGTGATTACAACTTTTCCTGTTATATGATGGTAATTGTGCAAACTTCTGCATATTTTCACTC
>JAPYZA010005771.1:0-13334 GCA_030522685.1 Eupelmus azureus | reverse complement strand
ATTAAATTCCGATTAAAAACAAGTCAAGTCTTAAAAATGCAAGCCAAGACAAAACGCCGCCTCGCATCTTTTTTTCCAAAAAGCACCTCTCCAACATTTTTACACATTTAGCAAGTAACTGAGGAACTACCCAAGTCAAGACCAGCAGAAATACACATATAGTCGAGAAAACTCGGAGAGTCTGGACTGGGGGTGGTCCCTCTCGTCAGATATCCGGCGCTCACGCGAAACTCGACAGAAGAGGTTATAACTCGCCCGACGGCTATGTATGAAAGTACAGCCGGTATCGCGCGCCCCTGGGGAAAAGAGCGAGAGCGCGCGCGCGCACAGTAGTTCATGCGACTGAAGCCGAGCGAGCGAGAGAGAAAGGGAGACTTGAGGGAGAAGAGAAAGAATGATCGCCAAGCGCGCTAGGGTCGTTGAGTTGCGCCGCTCTCCACCGTGGAATGAACCAAGTCGCACAAGCTGTCCAAGTGCCACCCTGCAACTTCGGATTACCGAAATCAACTAACTTTAGCGCGGGGGTGGGGAGGACAGAGGCTATATACCGTATGCAGACGGATAAAGGAAGGATGAAAAAGGAGACAAAGGAAAGAGGAGGAAGGAGAGAAGGAGAAAGAAAAAGGAGATTGGACTAAGGCCAGGTTAAATTGTCGAGAGAATATACTTTGTCCGCAGTGCACTGGCCACTGCGTCGTTCGTTTGTTTTTTTTTCTCTCTCTCCGAGTTCCCATATGTGTATGCATGTACGTGCTGGAGGAGAAGAGACTTTTCTAGCGGGCAACTTAATGATATGTAGATTGCCGTAGAAATATTAAATTCCGCGGGTGTATACATTTACGACACTGATTCTTGCGGGCGAGGGAGGCAGCTCGAGTAGCTCGATTTTGTAGAAGATGAGATTCATTATGCTGTTCTTTTGCCCAGATATTTTATATTTTAAAATTCTCCTCCTGGAATCAAGTTTAATGTAGCTTTTGATTACCCAAAGGAAGTATAATCAAATGCTTCTGCTACGTTAATGACAAATCCTTGGCTGAGCTAATGAAAGCAATTACTTTTGAACGTTTTGATAAAATGAACAATTTCAAGTACTATTCTTGACAATAAAAATAAGCAAAAACTAATTTCAAGATATGACATAATTTTTTAAAGAATTCTGTTTTATTTAATTTTTGTTATATCATCACACAAAAAACTGAAATTATCATCAGACCTACTTCTCATAACTAGAAAGATTAACCAATCGCCGGCAAAATATTCGCTACATCAAAAACCGTGATCCACATAAACTCCGCTGGACTAAAAATTGCATTTTTCGCTGGCAAAAAATGTTTCCCTCCTCATCTTCGCAAAATCAATCCGCGTAGGAAATTACTCAATTCCCTGCGCACGGAGAGCAAGCGAGAGAGAGAGAGAGAGAGAGAAAGCAGCGTCCATCCAGCGCGGCAGCGGCATTCAATTAGCGCAACATTTGCGCAACTTCGGGGCATTTCAATCATCAGTCGCTCGAAACCAAATCAGAACTTAATCGTTCATCGGGGATGGCCCATCCGGCAAAACTCTCTCTCTCTCTCCTCTCTGACGTCGGCCCGTCCGTTTTAGCTCTCTCAACCCACGCTCTCTCCTCCGAACGAATCATCTATCGCGGCGTCGAGACGGATGGATGGATGGAGCGTTATCGGCCGAATCCTTATCTCGCGCCGGAGGGGTTAATCTCGGGGATTCCCCGAGCGCTGCGCTCCGCCGGGCTATGCCACCCACGCCGCTTTAGTCCACCTATACATATATATCTCGTTACTTCTGTCTAGCTCGCTCCGCAAGAGATATATCCGGGATTTGACGGACCCCGGCGAACTGCTCTGCGATGTTTGCGCGACGCGCGCACGCTGACACTCGCCGTTCTGCGCGCGCGGCTCCAACTCTTTTCCTATAAATCTCGGGGACTTTCTCGCTTCCTTCGCCGCCCAGCTTACCCCTCGATATATATGTACACACGCACACACACACACACATACACATATAGAAATGTGGACGTTATGTATACCTATACACGTGCACAGTAACTCTCCTTTCTGCGCGCGCTGCAGGACTTTTAGCCGTGCGGATGCACTCGCCCAGCCCGACTTTCCTTTTCTTTCCTCCTCGCTGGCTTTATTTCTTCTTCCGCTTCCCGGCTAGCAACTCTCTTCCTCCTCTCTTCTCTTTCATACACTTTAACTTCTCTCTCGCTCACTCTTCCCGACTTGTTTCATCTTTTTACGCGCCCGCAGAACTGGCGCAACCCACTTTTTCGCTCGCTCGCTTCCGCATCTCTCTCTCTCTCTCTCTCTCTATAGGCCAAGAGCCAGAAGAAGCGCGGAGCCTGCTTACCGTGGGGAGCGCTGAGAGAGTATACAGCGAGCATTGTGGTTTTATTAGACGAGAGGGAAATCGACCGGTTTTCGGTATGGCGCGAGGCGCAGTCTTTGTAACGATGCCGTTCCCTCTTGATTTTTCTTGCCGCGTGTATCGCGTTGCGAGATGTTAAGTTGATGGGAAAACAGCGGGATGCTTTGCGTTTTAGCCGACGAGAAATTTATTGACTTGAACTAATCATCGGCTGCTTTATGGCTTGCTTTAGTACTAGTTCGAAGTTGTGAGGTTTACTTACTAGATTTCTCTTGGTTAGATTGATGAGTTACATAAATTCAAGGATGTTAACTTTATTGAGCTGTTTAAAATAGAACCGAGGCGGAAGTTAAATATCTTTCAATTAATGTTCTGTTATTCAAACTTCTCTTTCTAACAGCTATAAGGAAAACGGGTAGAGTTTATTATTAAGACATAAAATAATTTAACATCAAACATATACGATTTCCGCTCGCCGTTCCAAAACGTCAAAAACGTATACCCTTTTGACCCAGCTAAGAATTTTTATCACCCAGCACAAAAGGCTCACTTCGAAAAAGCGTAACTTCCGGCCCATCGCAGCAGCTATAGATATATCGATCCGCCCTTTCGCCGTTACATTTCATCGTCCTGCCTCGCGCTCCTCTCCATCGACTTATAACCCGTCATATCCAGTCGGTATAAACCAAGGCACAATAAACAAGCTCAATCCCGCTCTGTCTCCTCCCTACCAACTCCGCAACTGTATACGCGCTCACTTCAGTCGTCTATATACACACATACAGAGACAAAGTCGTGGCCGGCTTCGATTCTTTTTCCGGGGCGTCGCGGCGCCTCGAGCCACTATACACTATCGGCTCCGGGTGTAAGCGGATTTCCTGGCCTCTCGCCTGGCCGACTCGAATTCGTCGACGAGGGGGAAGGCGATCGGGAGAGACGCGGAGAACGAGCAAAGCTGGGGTCTCACCTACTTTCCGAATTACGAGCTCGCCCGGAGACTTGGAGAGAGGCAGGAACGGCGCGAATTACAGGCGCGAGCTACAGCGTTTACAGGCGTCCGATATTGCTTGGCAAGAGAGCGCATTTTCTCTCTCTCTTTCTTGGTCCTCGATTTTCGTCTTCCGCTGTACGGATTCCTGCTGAGGTGGAGGAAATTATTCTCGGACTGCGGAGTTGATATCGAGCTTTCCTGCGAGCTTGCTCGCTTTTTATTGGGAGGAAGAAATTCAAGTCGAACTACTCGTTATTTGCTCCTCCCATTTTTTTCAGCCTGCACGCGTGAAAGAATAATTCACACTCGAGCGAGAAAGAAGCTAAAAAATTGACTCGTTCCCGGAGCGGAAATTCCTTTCCGTAAAAGCAGTGCACATACAGTTCTCTCCCCGTCAGTCCTACTTTCCTCCTTCTTCCCCAGAGTAACTCCTCGCACCCGTTCGCTTTTTGTTCTCCCGTACACACATACGCACACGTACACAGCCCCACACTTTTATATGCGTCGCGGCATGCTGCACTCGCTCGCCTCAATATTCGATTCGGATATAGAAGTACTTCGGAGCTCGGAGTTTTCTCCGCGCGCGCGAGAAACAGAGGCACGACAGCAGCAGCGCGGGCGCTGGGGCTTTTTGTTTTCGGGGCCGGGATATCGTTTTCCGCGGAGGCGTCTCTAGTGCCGCCGGCTTTTATTCCGGCGCTCCGAGGCTGCAGGCATGATAATGCATACTTTAGTGCCTAATAAAAGTACGGAGATGCTGAATTGAAACACATCGAGTGGGGGGTCGCAGAGAGCGAACTACCGCTGTAGCTTTTATGCGAGTTTTAAAAAAGTAGTCTCGCGTATGCGTTGCCTCCGCTACTATTGCGAGCTCTCGCACTGGGTCATGATGCGGAATGTGGAGCGGAATCTCGCTTGGAATTTTTGCGAAGCATTAATGTTTCGTTTGTCGAAGATTAAGGCAGATTGAAGGGGACGCGGTACTGAGGATTTATTGTGGACTAGGTATGTTTTGTTAATTACTGAGGATGAAATTTTAGTATTGGTTAGATTTTAAGCTTCGAAATTCTCATTATTGATCAATATTGCATCTTTGATTAATTTAATAATTTATTGAAATTGGACCGCACTCCAAACTCAAAAGTGTGAAATCTGAAAATAAAAAATTTAAAACCTACATTTTAATCTTTAAAGTCTAAAATGTAGATTTTAATTCTTAAAGTAAGTCTTTTATTTACTAAATTTAATATCATGAAAATTTATGCTGTGTTGGATAAAAGAAATTCTCGTAGAAAGTAAGTGTAGTATACTTAAATTATGATAACTAGCTGTATTATGAATATAAGTAAATATTTATATTTAGTATTTATATTATTAAACGTTGAAATAATTTGTAAGTATTAATACTGTTACAATATTATTACAATGTTGACACAATATTAAAGTAATATTGTAACAATATTGCTACAATTTTGCTACAATAAGATCAATGCAATATTTTACCACTATTTCAGCAATATTATTATATCGTTTGTATTATATACTTCTATCATATTGTTACAGTTATATTGCTATAATATTTGTAAAATATTGCTTAGACAAATAATTGTTGCAGGATTGGTTTAAAACAAACATTTTAAACTTTTATAAAGATGAAAATATAGGTTTTAAAGTTTATACTTCCAGATTTCGCACTTTTATATCTAATAAAAAAATAATAATACAGATTAATAAAATACAATCTGATCAGAGATTTTATTTATTTCTAGTGAAAAAATTATTTAATTTTTAAAAAGATTTAATATATTAAAAATAAACTAAAAACAAAAGTTATAATAACATAAATTATATACTTTCTAGATTAACGTGATTGATATTATATCTGATAACCCAGTCTGCTTTTCGTGTCTCAGAAAAATGAGTATTTTAGGTAAGCTCTAAATCTTACTTCACTTAAGAAATGTCAGTTCACCTGAAGTAAGGAAACGTGCCGCTAGCGTTCGACTTCAAAAGTCAACACGCGAACTTTAACCCTATTTAGCTTCCGATCAAACAATCCAAAGTTAACCGACTATTCTAAAACGCTAAAATTTGTTCCCCTGAATTGACCTACTTTGGTCTCACAATTCTACGTATTGGCCGCTTAGGTAATTATACTATACGTAGTAAGGACTAGCGATTAAGTAAAACGATTAGAAGTTAACCGTTTGTACTTCGGACCTAAAGCCGAAAGGCAAGCCAATATACCTTAGTCTCAAAAGTCAACGTACTATCTATCCAAATTTCAATATTGTAGAGGTCACTAAATGAATTGATTTTATGGAAACGGTTTCCGAATAGAACCTGAATTTATCTATAATAATTATCATTTGATAAATTTCGATCTAATGTTGGATTTGACATTAATAAATGCAAACAAAACTTAAATAACCTATTCTAATCGATATTCCCTCAATATCTGCCAAACAACACATCCAGTAAAACGCAAAAACCACATCGACCACGAAATTAGTGATCCTTTACATTCCGCGAGCTCCCCTCAAAACTCGCCAGCGCATCCAGCCGTAAAGAAAGCCACAGCGCGCACTGTTTTTCTCGCGCTTTTATATCTCGATTTTATGGGGCCGAGAGTGTTCGGTCGCGCCAATAGAATCCCGCGCCACTGCGCACGATTCCTCCGTCCATCCTTTCGTGCTGAGGTACTTCCGTATACGTCTCTTAGATTCGCCTCTGTTTTATAAAACGCACGCGCGAGCGAGAGCCCGGTAAGCCGATTTTATGGGATTCTAGCTTGCGCCCGCGCGCACGCCGGGGGGGTAGCCGCGCGCGCCCGCGGCCCGCTACGACCTGCTGACTCTGATGAAAGGCCGACTCGCTTTTCTTGCCGAGTGTATACGTGCGTGCGAATACTGGGTCGCAGCAGTCGCTCCCGGGGGCCGAAAGGGCATAAAAGCAAGATTGTGCGCGCGTGTATACAGTAAAAATCATACACAGAGCAAAGAGCCCGCGGCTATACTTTCAAAAGCCGCTGCTCGAGTTTAATGGCTGGATATGTGCTGCTTGCGCGAGCTGGGATGGCAACGATGGGGCAGGTGTCGCGATTCATAGAAATCAGTGAATGGTTCTAGCTTTAATGTCTTTGGAATGCCCGTTGGAAATGAATACTTCGTGTTTTAAGGGAGAAAAAGGAGTTAAGGGGCGTTGGTGTGCGAGGATTGATGTTTTGGAATGGGCAGGAAAAATGTGGCTTTGATGCTGCCGGATTACACTGCTGGCGTTTTACGCCGGCAAACTATCGGTTTTCATGGGGCTTGGTGCTTTAACTCGGAATTATTGTTTTGTCTTATTTTTGTGAGCTATGTTACATAATGTATTTTCAGTACTGTGATATATATCAAAAATTAGATTTTTTTATCTTGGAAACAATTACTACTCACTGAAAAGGGATTATATTTCATGGTGCAAGAAAGCCTTGTACAGAATTTGTGCAGGATTCATACCTGAAACAGAAAAATTATTTATTTTTAATTAAAATGAGTTCGAAAGTGTAAGGAATATTTAATAATTATTGATTAATTACATATTGGATTAACTGAATGATTGGCATTATTAATTTAAATTTATTTATACGTAATACATAATTCCGTATCGATTTAACATTATGTTTTTGTCTTAATATTCCTTTTCATTGTTCACCAATTATTCACGCAATAAATAATTCAGCATGAAAATTACAGGGCCAAAGACTTATTTTTATACGTGTTTGAATACGCTGAAAATCATTTATTTACATGAACAAATAAATCAATTGCTTATTTAATCAAAATCTCTTGAAACAGCCCAGAATAATGGTTTCAACGAAGTATCTCTTTATTTGAACAAAATTAAAATCACTAATCAAGAGAAAATATCTCTACAAAAACTCAACTTCATATTTTAACATCTCAAAACTTTCCTCTAACCCTTTCTAACAAACTCTCCCTGTGCATTTTTTATTTCACCTACCCTTTTTAAAAAGCGAGTGCATAGTTCGCGTCAATGTCGCGCTTGCATTGCTTCGGGCAGGCACCTCGAGTTTTTTGCGCCCTCACAGGTATTCCCTGCCTTGCTGCCGAAGCTCGATGTGTACACATACCGTTAAATATGAGACGGATGATTTTCGACAGTGTAGATTCCTATGCGCGCGAGCCATTCGTTAATTAATGCGCTTTTTGGAGTCGCTTTTTCGCGTCGGCAGCTCGCGTGTTTTCAGTTTTTTATGACGGTAAATGTTTGGAGAGAAAAAATTTGCAGGTTTGAATTTTTTATATTTTAGTTTTTTGATAAACTGGTCGGAGAATTTAATTGTAGGAAATGGAATAGTACTTGCAGGATATGGAAGTTTAATATTAAAAATGATTTTTTTGACGCATAATTATAAAATTACTGTTTCTGAAATTTCATTAATTAAATTTGTAATTGAATATGTAATTCTTTTGATTCGTGATGTAATTTGAAAATACCAGAAATGTAATATATTATTTTAATTTAATTAAAACATTTTTTTTCGCGAAACAAGAACTTTATTTTGGAAGTAAATTATCGTTTATTCAAATCCGAGCTACTAAAATAACCAGATATTGAAACATAAATAAAGACAAACTTGTGCCCCATATCGTAAGTCCATACTTACGCATGGGAAATAAGACACTCGGCATTTAATATTACGACTACAGCGGTGTCAAGCGATTAACAAAGCGAGACTCACGTGGGACAACAATAGGCCTCGGTATTGTAATGTAAAACTTGCAAGCTTGCATCGCCGACGCTTGATTGTGGTTATATATATCAGAAAAAGAACAAGGAATATAAAATAACATTATTAGTCTTACCGCACTTGTCTTGCTCTACTGAAAAATTCGATATATTTTTTTGCCTAAAGTATTAAAAAATTATGTTCATCTGTAATTTTGTTAATGCATTGAAAAACTAAGTTTAATACATCGAAAACGTCGTCGGTCAAAATAAAGAATAACTCAATTCTTAATGGTCATCAGAGTATTTTTATTCAAATATCCGAGCCAATTATTCTAAATACGATTTAACGCCTTCAGTCGTACCCTCTCCACTTAAACCAGACCTCACTCTCAAATTAAAAAATATCGCGTGCAATTTCCCCCTCTCCCTCCACAAAATTATCTTCCATCAACCATAACACCTACCCCGTTATCACATCCACACCGATCACCGCAACTACACACTCCCTACACAAAAAAGCAACGAAGCAAACAATCGTTCTCCATCGTACAAAAAAACCTCAGAAATACACCACGCAACAGACTTGCACAACCCCAACAATAATCAATCCTTCGGAACAATCCGCTCCTCGTCACTCCTGCTTTTCGCTTCTTCTATTGATTTTCGTACACGCGCGAGTTTATCAATTGCCGAGCGGATGCGCGATTGTTCATTAACGCAGAAGCCTGCGCCGAGTGATTTGGGATTCAGGCCTTTTTAGCATGCGCGACAGGAGCCGGCGCGCTCCTCTTTTGCATTTGACCTGATTTCCGGGCCGCGCTGCGGTTTGTTTGTTGTTTAGGTAAGCCCGCCGCGGGAGTGATGCATTTTTAAGCGCTTTATTATGGAGATGGCCCGTGTGTGCCGCGCGAGGTGGCAGCGCGCGCTCTGCGAGAACGAATTTGCGCCGCGGCCTGCTGCCTGTTTGGATTTATCCTTTTCGGATTTGCGCTTATGAATTGCGAGGGGCGTCGTTCCGCTATAATGGCTATTTCAATGTTTATGCGAACTTTTGGGAAAACGGGGTTTCTTATTAATATATCACTTGTTGCTTCAATTTTTAAATAAACCTAACGAATTATCATTTATCCAAAATAAGCCATTGGGAGCTTCCGCGACAATCAATTATCCTGCATGCAAGTTTTCTATCAACATAATAGTAAGCCCGGAGAGAATCGCGCGCCATTTTTCACTCGACCCCCTTTTACCTCTTTTACGCAGTAAGAACTTCTGTTTCGCATCGTCGTTACACGCGTATACGAGAGAGCAGAGCTACTTTACACTCGCTCGGAAACGTCTCTAACTCACTCGGCGGGCCGACGTTTAAAACGGCGGTGCATATAAGGGCGAGCACGACGCCGTTACAAATGAAGAGGCGCCAAGCGCGAGTGTATCCTGTCTAGCTTGCGTTATTTATTTCTCGCCTTGAGAAGCTCACGCGCTCGCGCTTTTCGCGTCGCGCGCGTTTTCTTGCTCGCTGCTGCCAGATGCGGTGAGAGGTTAACTCGCGGAGAGCGCGTTAAAGAGGCGAGGGGTATTTTAAGGGTGGGATAAGTCGTTGTTCTTTTGGTGCTGGGTTAAAGATTATTCTTTTGAGTAATTCTGGAAAATTTTGGCTTTTTGAATTAATTTGGACTTGGAGGGCAACCACAAGGAAATAAAATCAGAAACTTTGCAATCTGCTCTTTCTTCTATACTCTGCAACAAAAGATTCACGACAGCATCGCCTTCCTAAAACCACGAGCACCCATCTAATCTCCCCTATTGCAAGAGAAAAAAATCAACTGGACGAAAATTTTCATAAATTCCTCGCAAATCCCTTATCGTCGCCGCATCTTTATACGTTTCTCGACCTCCGCCCACACGAGCACAACAACTTAATTGCAAGCATAACTCACGTCGATTCCCCGAAGCAGCGGTTTTTCATCCCCCCTCCACGATTCGTGGCTTTCGTGCGCGACAGTCGTGTAACCGGATCGACGCCGTCTCTGCGGTTGACGTTTACGCGCCGGCAGCTCGATAGGCCCCCGATAGACTCCTGATCGATCAGCCTCTGCGCGCGACTTTGCGTTTCAGCGCGGCATTACTCGGGCAGTCGCGCTCGGGGAGCAAAAAAATATATGGCTCCAGACATTGAGAACGACGAGCGACTGGTTTCTTTTGTACATATCGCAGGGGATACGATAGTTAGATGATGGAACCTGGGCTGATAGCGAGCTTAGTGCTTTTTGTTGGCGCTGATGCGTCTCTTTGTATTTGTCAGAGTATAGGTATGCGTCTGGTAATTGTAGAATGCAGCTAGAGGAATACTAATTGCTTGGGAATGTGAGATAGAATTTGTACAGGGCACGCATATATTTTGCGGAGTGCATAAAACACAATGACCTTTACGATTGTGCGTAAGTATGCATATGCTTGAAGCGTTATTCATATTGAATAATTAAATATGCAGCGTATGAATCCTTCAGCTGTGTACGAACGTATTTACTCTATAGAATATATACTCACACCAGCGTTTCGAATGTTTGTATAAACTTCATGAATATTACACCCTCCGCAGTACGTTTGTTATGTGCTCTCGCGCCGCGGATAAATTGCATTTTTACACCCCCCCCCCTCTCTATGTTTTCCAATCTCGTAAATGCGTGTAGGTATACGTGCGAAAGCTCCACGTCCAAAAAAAAAAAAAATGGTACACGCGGGTGTTCGTCTTATCGGCTTATCGCGATGTCTCGATTGCGGGCCGAATTGCCGAGACACGCTGTGCACACGCTCGCGTTGGCTCGGAGCTTTATTTCGGCCACTGGCCGGCACGCGTGTTTTTCTCGAATTTATGAGGGTGCTACTACACACTGGAGATCTGCTGGCTCGATTTAGCCGCTCTTGTCAAGAAGTTCAGCGGGTCTTGGATTTTTATGTACTGTTTTCTTGTGAGCCTTGTAAAAATGTTTTTTTTTCTTCTTTTCTTCTCTTTGGATTCGTCTGTTATGGGTTATTTATATCTGAGCTTATTCGAGAGGGAAATAAATGCTGACTGGTGGGTTTTTCGAGAAACGAATTTTTTTTAATCTTTTGATGATTATAAATTACGTAATTTTCAAAGACTTAATTAATTATAATTATATTTAAGATAAACTTATTTTCAATTTTTGTCAATTTTCATTAGTTTCAATATTGGAGAAGTATAAGTAGATGCTGCTGAGTACAGTAAGCCAAGATTTATTAAATGTAGACTAATCATTCTTGACGTTTTCATTATTTCTAGATATCCGCACTTCATCGTAACAGTGTCAGTCCCTTCAATTATATATTTTTTTTCAGCTATTTTCTTCACAGTAAAACAAGAATCTTGAGCGCGCTCTTCCGTAAAATAAAAATCGATTTTTCGCAGCCAGCAACCTCTGGCGCCAAAATTTCACTACCTTCTCGCCTGGCCCTTAAAAGGCAGTAATAAAGCGCATATTTCACTCGGCTCGTGCGCCAAGCCTGAAATATCTCATTACTTAAGATCGTCGCTATTCTTCATCCGGCCAATATAAAGCACTCAGCACGACGCTTTTTCAAGCTCGCTCGCCCGGCCAAAAAGAGAGAGAGACAGCAATTTTAATATGCAATTTCACGCTCCCGGGGATATGACGCGGTGTAGGGGGTGGCTGCCGGCGCATCCATCGTTTTCACTAAGCAAGAATTCACGCCTGCGGTTTCGCTCCCTCGGAGCACCTTTTCCGGCCGGTCGCTCGATTTCGCGCGCGCGCACACACGGCGCGAGCAGCGTATCAGCGCGCACACGTATTAACGAGCGGCCCCGAGCCCGGCAAATGTAGACGTTGGGGACGCCCGAGCATGTGTATGTACATATTTGCGCGCCCGCTTGCGATATACATGCCGAGGCACACATATTAACGGTTATTCGAGATTTTAACGCGAGAGCCCGCCTCTCTCTGGGTTAGATGGGTTAGTGCGGAATTACGTGCTCGTGCGCCTGGGTATTCAGCTGGATATTGTATTTTCGGAGAGATCGGAGAGCTTTGCTCTTGCGACGGTTATTAATTTCGGTTTTTCGTGAGCGCGTAGAAAAGTTTTGTTGGTTTGAATTTACTTGCTTATTAGCGTGAATATTAAAATTCTTTGACTGATGAAATTCCAGCGTCCACTTTGTATACAATGATGCAATAGAATGAGTTTTTTCTTTTTAAAGAGAGCTAGTTTTCAAAGTGTCAAGAATTTTAGTTAAACGCGTTAATCCAAGAAACGAAGATTAAACATTCAGTCTTAAGGTTAATTCTCTTTAACTACCCAAGAGTAAAATTAACTTTTACCGGTTTTTTTTAACTAAAATCTTAACTTTCCAATATCAGAAACCCACAAAACAGCCCTTATAAACAAAAATACAAAAACAAAAAAAAAAGCAGAGCTGCTAGAAGCTCTCTTCTCCGCTAGCAGAAAAAAATCACGTAATCCGCGCAGGCTCGCCTCTTCCAAGACTTGAGAGACGCGGAAGCGGCTCCGACTGCACAGAATAAGAAGAACGAGGCGGTAGCCCCCGAGGGCGCGCGCGAACCTAATTGTACTCGGCTCACGCTCTCGCTCGTTCTCTCGTCGTCTTTCACCCCCTTATCTCTCGCTCGTCTTTCCTCCGCGCTATCTTTCCTCCCGTGGCGCGCAAGCTCTCTCTCTCTCTCTCTTTCTTTCTCTCTGGCTTGCTTCTTTATCGACGCTTTTATTATTATGCGAGCGAGCTTTTGTTTCTACGACGGGATCGTGTAAACAGGCCGTAGAACAGGTTCGATTTTGCTTCCGTTTTGATGAGTTGTTTCTTTCGCTGTTTTAAAGGTTGTCGGGATGTTTTCATCCCACCTCTGACACCAGTTTTTTCTTTTGCTATTGTTATAGTTGTAAAAATTAATGTTACGATAAAAATGAGGATGAGACGTTCTTTTTTTCCTCTCTCTCACGATTCTAGTATTAAAAAACTATGTGAAGTATTTCTATTAAAAGTTTAGTAATAAAAAACTTTAATTGAGATTGTAAAAGGGGACAAAATAGGTGTATCATGACATGACTCACATACCTGTGATATCACCTATTACAGTTATTATAAATAATCTCATTGAATTTTGTATTAGAAACTTCGCACTTTGTAAGTCTGTGCATCAGATGCTTTTCTTTTCTCTAG
>JAPYZA010005770.1:0-11591 GCA_030522685.1 Eupelmus azureus | reverse complement strand
CTCTCTCTCTCTTTCTCTTTCTACATGCGCCGCGCAAAATTATCAATGTCTTTCCTGTCGAAGCTCACTCGCTCATTTGTATCTTCGTTAACGTTTTTATTTGAGCGGATGGAGAGTGAGTGAGTGAGAGAGAGAGAGAAAGAGCAAGCGAACGTGAATCGAATTCCAGGCGAGATAGTCGACGTGTGCGCGGCGCGCGTATGCGGAGGGTTCGTTATGCGTCGGCTGGAAGAAGCTGAAACTTTGTTAAATTTAAACTGCCGTGCGTGCAGGGCGGGCTGGATTTCAATATTTTTTATTAGAGCGCTGGGTAAATCGTCTGGATGTTCCCGTTGAAAGTTATTGATTTGCTCGGATAGATAAAATTGGTTGCTGTGAATAATATAATTAACAATTATGATTGAAACAGGAACAAGATTAAAATTTTAATTGAAATTGTAATTGAAAATATTTCAACTTTTTTGATGCATATATTTCTTGAATAGAATCGATCGGACCTCGAAAGTGTTTGTTTTCAAAGAGACTTAAAATCCGTATCAAACTATAAACTCTTCTATCCTGCACTCTATAAACAGTCCAAAAAACCAGAACAACTATTCTCTTTCCTTTTCTAGATTTCGACACTTCCTCGAGCTCGGCGCTACGCCCTCCTTTCATTTCCCTTTGATTTGACGAAATTCATGAGGGGAGCGAGCGAGGCGCGCGATTGGATTAAACTCGGCGGAAGTGGTTTTTCATTTCTGCGGTCTGAGATGGAATTTCGCGTCTCGAGTGCGCGGAAAAGAGAGAGAGAGAGAGAAATTCCTCTCTTGCTCGCGTCCCGAGCGTAACGCGGAGTTGTTTACCTCGTAACAAATTGATTTGTTTCGCCGGGCGAAATATTGTTTCCAGGCTGGGCTTGGGCGTTTGGTGTCGCCTTTTTTTTGCATCGTCCGTTGTACTTTTTAATTTGGTTCGAGGACGTGGAAAGAGTATGAGCTATTATTTTTAGGATGTTTTCAGGTTCTATATAGTTTTTTATACCGTGAAATTCACGCATTTGTTTTAGTTACTTTTCAATCTGCAGAATCAATTTTAATTAAAATTTTTTAGACGTTTGGAAATTAAGTTTTCGCGTTTTATTCTGTTTTTTCGCGTTATTCTGTCAACTGATTTTATTTGAAAAATCGTTAATGGACTTTCAAATAATTCTGTTAAGTACAATTTTTTCGTAGCGTAATTTTAATCAAATTTTTAACAGCAAGAGCATATAATAACTAATCAATAACAGCAATTTTTAAGTCTCCTATTGAAAAATATCACACTTCTAATTAGCCTGTAAAATGATGACATTCAGTTTATTAGAAAGAGCTCTTCTTAAACTTCCATCGTTTTAACTTTGTATCGGAAAACAATTATTTCCCAGTGTTTCAAGAGTTATTTTAAATCTCAACTTTTCTCCATTATACAGCGCACCTCGTCGTCAAGCGCACAGCTTTATCAAGTGGCGTAAAAACTTTTCATATCGGATTCCAAAGTTTAAAATATTACGACCTTTCACACAAAAAAGTTCTCGTTACATTTCACTAATAATATATGAGCAACCGCATCGATCAAAAGAATAGAAATAAACTTTTATCGAACTGTTGTCAAAACGAGCATAGGCGGATAAATCCCCGGCTACACCCACCGCCTGACCCAAGCCACTTATCCTGAAGCCTCCTCCAAAAACTGCGGGCGGCTACGAAAACAGCAACGAGCCCGCCTCTCAATGAAAGCCACCTCGCGCAATTATAATTCCCGACTCTTAAACTTCGCCTTTCTCTCTCCGCTCTCCCGAATTACTCGTCGTCCACGGCGGCGGAAAGGCGACAGGTCGGTTAGGCGAATCAAGTCCCGCGCAGCGCCGCGCGTTTTCGTTTAAGATTAATTATCTCGGGAACAACGGCCCCCACCCACACTTTGCTCCCCACACACACCCGCACACACACATATATATATATAATAGAGCTATAGAGGGCTTCGTCTTGGAGCTCTTTGGCGCTGCAACTTGGTCTGGCAAGCAAGTTGCGCTCGCACAAACCTCAGCTTCTAATAATCATCTCTCTCTCTCCTCTGCGCCGCTCTCTGTGTTTCTCTTTCTCGGGTGCTGCGCGCCGAGGCGAGATAGAGAGGGGGGAGGGAGGCAGACCGAGAGCTGGAGCTTCATGGACATGCAGTCGCCGGGAATTAATCGTGGGACAGAGACGGAAACATCATTAGGGACAAAGACAGGCCGGCAAGTGGAAGGGAAGGGAATGCTGTATTAAGCGTTATAGAAAATTAGTCTTGATTTCGGGCCGAGGTTTGTTGAGGAAGAATAATGGTTGATTGAGGGATACGTCGCGGGCAGAAATTTTCTCGATACAAGTGGCGTGATAGAGATCGTATGCTCAAATGCGAAAGTTGAGATTTTTTTTCTTTCGGCGATGTTATTTATCTTTAGTTTGCAGCAGTACTGTTATTAATTTTCTAAGCATCAAAAAATAATTTTAATTAATTTTTCCGCCAACTTTTACTATTAACGAGCCGTGCGTTTATATCCGCAAGCGAGAAAAACGTCGAGCCCATAAGCCAGTTTCCCAAATCCGGCGATATGAATCAAAAGCCGGCTATAGACGCGCATACACAGCTCCCCCGGCGTGGCGCGTAATTGACGGCTATCGCCTCCGTATTTACGTAGCAAAGTGACACCGCTACGCCGGGCGGGATATCAACGCGCGCGGCGGGTCAGCCGTCTCGCCGAACTGCCGAGTAAGCCCCGAGACTTGACCTAACCTCGGGATCGTGGGCGGGAGACTTCGACTTCCTCCCTTCTCCGGGAAGCCGCCAGCGCCCAGGCACGCCAGCATAGCCGAAAACCGCTTAATTAATCCGGCGAAGTTGAGCCGCGCTAATTGCGACCGTTCGTTCGTTCAAAGCTCGCGGTGTGGGCTCTCTCTCTCTCCCTCCCTCCCTCCGTCGGACGTCGGGGAGAAGGATATTAAACAGTCCTAAATCTCGCGGCCCTCCCAGCTGAGCCCTCTTCCCCTCCGGAGTTACGCGCTGGAGGCGGCGTCGCCGGCTCTGCGGTGACGGAGGATTAGGGGAAAAATGGCGGCTGAGTTTTTGAGCTGGAGGAGAGGACGGAGAGTGGGTTTGCCGGCTGCAGTGAGTCGGCTGAGTGGTCGTTAATGTCGCTGGTTTAAGAGCCGCGCTTGCGGAGATGCGGTGAATGTTCGAGAGATTGGTTGGTGTTTTTTTGGAATTTGGCTCGCGATTTGTTGCTGTAGAGTTGGGATGTTCTTCGATTCTGAGTTTGCCGTTGATTTCATTGAACTATTTGATGATGAAAGTTTTCTTTATGTATTTCTGTATGACAATTGCTCAATGCATGAATTATAAAATCTTTGATGAAAAATAAAATAATGCAAGTATTTGTAATTTAATTCTGTAATTTTTAAAAATGTGGGCTCATTTTTACATCTTCTTGAGTAAATTTTCTAATTAAATCTCAACTAATTCACAAATCAAATTTGATTTATTAATTGAAAATTGAGTAAATTACAAACTAAATATTATTAGGAATAGAGTAACTAAATTTTTCGCAAACCTGAGTAAAACTAATTCAATGTTCCTAAATCTCAACTCAAGCTCTCACTTCAGTATTTTTTCCGAAAGATTCAACATCACTTTGCGCGCATTACCAAACTAGCTCAGTTGCCAACTTCTTGCACGTGCAAGCCTCCTTCGCAAAAGGCGAATAAACTAAAAGGGCCTCGCGCCATCGAGACTCCAACCTCCCTTAGCCTCCTTATATCGCGCGTAACGACTTCGCCGTCAAGAGTAGAGCAGGCCTGCACCTCTCCATTTCCGCCCTCTCGCTACTTCCCTCGACTTATACGTCTAGCTCTTGGACCAATTAATATTTCAATTCGAACTTTGCGCGGCCAACTTGGCGGTGGGCTCGATAAGGCGCGAGATAACGGCCGAAAGAGAGCCGAGAAAACCAGCGTGTTCGGCGATTCGGTAACGAGTTTCGACGGCGAAGAGGGGGCAAATGTTCGATGGACCGATGTATAGGTCGATTTGCAAGTTACAGAGGTGGCTCATGGCTGCTTGGATGTTTCGATCTTTGAGTGAGTTGCGACTTTTAAGAGATGCTCGACTTTTCTGAGTGCTCGTAAGTTATATTGGCTTTTTTTACTTTAATTGAAAATGTATCTTGCTCTGAATATTTTGATGGAATTAAATGTTTGAAATAAGTAAATTTAATCTTGTATTTAAAACAATATTTTTAATTTAGTCCATTTATTTGGAAATCGTCTTTATTTATTAATTTAAGCTAATTATTTGTTTTATTAAAATTTCATTTGTTCAATAATTTAAGATTCAATGCAGAACAACCTTATTCACAATTTATAACCTTAGGAGAGAAAGGACAATGGAAAGGGGAAGACAATTAATACGAATTTAGCTAGTTCAGGACATTGAGTCTCTTGAAATTATTGGAAGGTTGTCTGACTCAATCAGTGATGTAACTACTGCTCTCACCACAGCTTATGATGGTATTCAAGTTTGAAAGTACATAGTTTAATTTTCCGGGCTTTTAAGATGGCTATTCAATGCTATGATAGGCTGCTTCTATAAGAAGACTCGCGAAGGCACAAGAAATGTTTTCTTCTGTAACTGAAAAAGTTTTAGGAGATGTACTAAAATATCTTTTATTTTAATTATCTATCGATTATATGGTGCTATACCTAAAAACATGACTATGAATACAGTATAAGTAACCATAAAAACTTCTTTCTCACAATACAGTATGTTTAATTTATTATTAAGCATCCCTTATATTAATAATTACTAGCTACCATATATAATTAGACTTCAGACGTGAACTAACTTCGAATTTGAAATTAGAGATTTGTTGGAAATCTATCAAAATAATTTTTAGCAATGATAAAGTCATAAATAAATAAATAAAAAATAAAAAAAAATCCAAAAAATCTTTCGATTTAAACAAATGAATTAACGCGAGAGGCCACAAGTAATTGCAGAAAAGCTTCGTCGACAGTCGCAGAAAAGCCAAACAAACCAAGTCCGCGTCGAGGCCGGTCAGAGCCCCAAGTGATAATGTATTTACAGACCGGCCACTTACCTCCATCGTCCTAGCCGATCGTCCTCGTCCCCTCCAAGCAAATGCGATTATTTCGCGGCCGAGGCAAGCGAGTCTCTTAAAAGTTGGGTGGCAGAAACAATGGAGCCCTCGCGCTCCTCGAAGATGAAAACGCTTTGATAGACGCAGATTGGAAGTGAATTATCGGATCGTCGTCCCGGAGTTTTCTTGTTTTGTTTTGGCAAGGCCGCGAGTTTCGCGAAAGTGGATTTGGAATTTAGCTTCTTTTTCTTTGGCTGAGGATATGTGTGGGTTCGAGGATGTTGCGATTATCGATGAGGACCGCGGGAAAAGTTTGAAAGGGGGAAATATTTTTGAGGAAGCTTTGTGTAGAGTTGAAAAGTTTTTGAATCGATGTTTGGGTTACATTTTAGGAAGTAATAAAAAATATAATAGTATAAACTTTTTTGCATTTGGAAATAATAACGAATAGAGAAATACTTTTTTCTTTTATATGTGCGTTTGTTTATTTATAACACATTATGTAATAAAATTTTTATTACTATTCCACCGTATTTCTAACAGATAAAAATAGTGTACTTTTCATAATAAAAAATTACGCCACTTTTATTACGCAGAAAAACTGGCAGAAGGTAATGAAACTTTTATGACGGTTATGTCGTAAATATACGGAAAAAACAAAGTAAAAGTATTAATTTCGGTAAGTGCAATTACACCTCAAAACGTTTCTTATGAATATATTTTTTCCTTTTATTAACCTAATCTTTTTAGTATATTTAATTTTTTTCTCTTATCACTCATAAAAAAAATTATAAAAACAGTTATAAGCATTTTTATTTTGTAGATTAACCTATTGACCTTTCAATATACAAGAAACAAAATATATATCATGCACAATAAAATAATTACAAAGATTCACAAAAATAACAAATCAAAGCAACACTTCGTCTTTCAAATTTAAAAGTAAACTGCAGCATCCCAAAATCCACTCGCCATTCTCCCATAAACAATCCATCACATCTATTGATCTCGCAATTATCGAGAGCTAAAATCCACTCAACAAACCAATACCCCCACTCACAACCAGCGAAAAAAGCCAAACCGCACAGAGCAGAAAATCTGAATCACGCCGCAGTGCGACAAGTACGCACGCGCTCGCAACTCGATATCCATAAATCCAAGCTCAAGGAGCGAGCAGCGGGGCAATAAAACGAATCCCCCGCGTTAAATTATAATCGTCTAATTGCGCGTACGCTCCCTGTGTATGTATATACACAGCCGAGCGCGCTACGTGACGCGAGTTATTACAACAACATTATCGTCGTTATTTATTGCGCCGGGCCGCGGCTCGTTTTACAAGTTCGTCGAGAGTGCAGCTAGCCCCGCGCGCGCGCGCACGCCACTTTGGTCTCGTGCGCGCGAACAATGGCCTGGCCGAGCTTTTTCCTTTTGCTCGGGTTTTGTTTGCGCGCCGAGTTTTTGACCTTTTGTGCCGCGCGGTTTAAGAGGAAATTTTCGTTGCCGTAATGGATGATGGCGGGGCGAGCCACGCTTGTTTTGCTTGCTCCGGCTCGCCCGGTACGTGTTTTTGTTGAAAATTGTTTATTGTACCTAATGGGTAATGTTTGCGCTTGTTTTATCTGTTCACTAACAGATGAGATTCAGTGGCTCTTTTTGCGTTGTTTATATCATTTTTACGTTGAAAGGAATAAATGACGCTGTGAACCGTTCGAAACAATATGTCGAGGATTCCCGTACCCAATAAAAATTAACGATCGAAAACAGCATCCACTCTGACGATAGAAATCGATACGCGGCAAATGGGATTGAATCTATATCTGGTTTTAGATGCCGACCGCGGGAGTCACTTGCGCTGGGGCTGTGTGTGCTTATCGGACTCTCTCTCTCTCTCTCTCTCTCTCTCTCTCTCTCTCTCTCTCTCTCTCTCTCTCTCTCAGAGACCTAGGGATGGTTAAATTCAAGAGTAATTGTCGGTTACAATGTATGGCGAGCACTGCTTCGGTAACGTCTAGTGAGTAAACATTGTCTGGGAGAAGTATACAATTCCATAGCGGTGCGTGTGGACTATAATCTTTGACAAATCAGAACGTTTTATACCATTTAATTAGTCATATTTAGTATCAACTTAACTTTGGCATAATTAATAACCAAAACTATACATCAACAATATGGTAATCTAGTTAGGCTTTACTTAAGATTCTAATTAATTTACTACTCTGATTGCTGTATAGATACTGTTTTGATAGGTTGAATGTAAAGACAAATATTTGTAGAAGTACAACATATTCGTTTGTGTATCTTTTTGTAAATGGTCAGCAATGTACAAACAATATTTTTTCCATTTTCTTTTTCTTTTGTTTTTTAATGTTAAGTTAGTTTTTTCACTGCTTCTAAAATATATAACCTCGTATGAGATTTTTTAAAAATTTTAATAAAAATATGATCCAAACAAGAATATAGGAAGGTTCAGAATATTGTTACAATATTACTTGAACATTACCATACCATTCTTTATTACAATACCAGACTCGAACACGCATCACTATTCCACACACCACACGCGTACAAAGGGAAAAAAGTAACCTCGCGCGAAAAGAGAAATTCCAATCTCTAAGGTGACTCGCGGTGGCTCTACGCGTAGAATTAAGTCGGGCTTCTCGCTGCAGGCATTACATTTTCGTGAAAATTTATTTTCAGGGCAAACTTCGCGAGTTTTCCAGCCGCCCCGGGTTCTTCGGCGCGGTGCTCATTCTCGCTGCAGCCGGGCGTAACGTCGAAAGAGCCTTTCCTCGTATTCTTTTATTTTTCTGTCTTACTTCTTTTCGCTTCCCTCGCCCGCTTTCTTTTTCGTTCGCTACCTCACGTTTCTGCTGCCTCTCCCCCCTTTTTTTTCGAGGTCGGCCTGTCGCTCGCTCTTTCTTACCCGGGCCTATGTGCAAGAAGTTCGTTGCCGTGATTAGAGTAGCTAGTTGGTGAAAATAGGCTTCTTTAGTTGAGTTAAAGAATATCTTTATTTTAGAAATAGGTATTATTGAAAAAATAATGAAATCATTGAAATATTTCTAATGAAATATAATTTAATATATTACTTTTCGTGGATCCAATTCTCAAAACTGTTACTCATAACTATCAAAGAATTCTATTTTGAACTTTTAAATGAGAAAACACAGACGGACAATCAAAACAATTTCTCAAAACTTTTCCCCACAGACTGAACCCAGAAGCGATGATTTTCAGTTTTGCCATCTTTCCTTATTACTGATACATATCGCGGCCTTCCTTTGTGTATATTTCGTTCCCAGAATTTCTCTCAGTGTCGCTCCAAAAGTTGTACAAAAGTTTTTGTCGCGCGCGCGGTGCCTTCAAATGGATTTTCCAGAATTTTCCCGCGAGCCCGAAATAAGGAAGAGAGCAAGAGGAAAATTGCAAGTGCTTTTCGCACGAAAAGTTTTTTTCCCCGAAATTCAAGAAAAGTTTCGTCTTCTTATTCCGTAGAAGCGAGGGAATGATATAAAACGCTGTTTACGTGATTTACGAGAAAATGACAGTATTTTTCTCATTCTTTTTAGATTTTTCTGTCTGTCGCTTTATATCGATGGCGGGAAATCTTTGCATGCAAAGAAACGCGAGACACGCGCTATTTGGATTCCTCCCAATTGGCTATCAACTCTTACAAAAGTATCAAAATATTCTTGGGAAATTTTAGCATAAAATATTTTTAAGTTACGAAAACACCGAAAGGCTTTATAAAGAATATTTTAAATTACGGAAACTTCATTTTCTCCAAGAAAAGGAAAAAAGTGGGGATTCCAATATCTGAAACAAAAGACTGACCAAGCACGCAAAATTTATAGCTCTTTGTGATATACTACTTCCGCGGAAAAATTCAAGCGAAAAAAAATGCTTAAACGCACGATAAATCAGAAGCGGAGTAGAAAGAGAGAAAATAATAAGCAAAAAAGAGCACGCACGAGGGAGAAGATAATCCTGGGAGCATCGAAGCCAAGCGCACCTGAGCACTATCACAGGAGATTAAAGAAGATGCGCGCATTCTTTGAAAAACTCTTAGGTTACATAAGCAAGTGGTGTCAAAAAGTTATAATTTAAACAAGCTGAATTCAGCCGTGATTAAGTACTCTGTGCATCTTGCTAATTACTGTTGCAGTGAAAACAATTGAAGATGAGAAATTTGAAAGAAAATCTTAATTGTTAAACTTTGGAATGTATCATCACTTATTCAATGCTCTAAAAAAGTCAAACTCACAAAATTTATTAAAACCAACACCTCTACTTTTAAAAAATACATCAGAAATTAATCAAGAAAACACGACAAAATAAAAAAAGCTATCTAAAATTAATGACAATGAAATCAACGAAGCAAGAAAACGAGAGCAGTAGTGGAAGGGATGAAACGCGGCCGCGTCGAGGCTCAATTCCAGCTTCGGAATTTCAATTTCGAAGTAAATCTTCGACTTTCGGTCTGCTTCGCATTTTGCGCGTGCGCCCCTTTGTCTTAAGAGGGAGCCGACTTTGACTCGTCTTGCTCGTCTCGCGCTCCCTTGGCCTGCTACGGATCTTCCGACTTTCATCCGCGCTCGCGCATTCCTGAACGTTGAATATGAGAGCGGCGCAAGGCGCCTGCTTCAATTACTTCTAGTTTTATGAGTACGCTGTATTATGTTCTAGGTTATATTCGCAGGAATTTTATTTCACTTTCGGTTCTTGGCTGTACGCTGATGGTAAGGAAGGTGAGAGGGGGAGAGGACGTAATTTAGGATTCGAGAAAAATTGTTTATTATAATGTAATTCGCGATTTGAGTTAGTAATATGTTTAATAATAAAGTATACATTTTATTTTAAACTTACATAAGAAAATTATGTTTTATTTTTTTCAATATTCTATGTTACGTACCAAAAATACAAAAATCATTTTTCTTTATAGGATCTAATGTCAAAACATTTATAACTCAAACGTCTCATTAATTTCTCCGAAAATCTCGCAACCCTTACATTCCTATCGCAACCCTCGAAGTCAACCCCCCCCCTCTCATTCTAGAACAACCTTCCCCCCCCCTCTCATTCTAGAACAACCTTTAAACAAATTATCAAATCCCCCGCAACTTCTCACCCCTTTTTCACCCCGATCGGCTGGCGGCGCGCTGCACTTTTATTTTTTCCCCCGGCCGTCTCGCTCATTGCCCCCATCCCCCTGCCTATACTGGCGTGACGGCGGCGGCTGCAGTCGGCTGGCCACCCCACTCGGCCGAGCTGCGGCGGAGCAGCGCGGTTCTATAAATGGCTCTCGGACGGCTATTCTCCGTGTGTGTGTCCGTGTGTGTGTGTGTGTGTGTGTGTGTATGCGATTCCCTGTCGAGGAGTAGAGCGGTGTAGGTATATAGGTAGAAAAATAAAAGTAACGGAGAGTTGGATCGTGGAGCTTGATGGGGTGAGAAATGAGAGAAAGGGGTAGCGTTTTTGAGAAGGATGGATAATTCTGTTGTGATTTTGGCGATTTGGTTTTAAGGTTTTTGTTTGCGTTGCTGCTTTTTATTTCGCTTTGTTGATAATTAGGTGGTTTGGCGATACAATAATTAAATAATTAATAGTGTATACATTGCATTAGTATATCAATCAATTATTTATTCTTCGATCTATTTTAATTATATAGACCATTGTTAATGACATTAATGTTAAACCAATATTGTATCAATATTACTATTGTATGAAATAATATAATGTTTATTTAAGTAATATCCTCATCGAGTACGTTATATACAAATAAAAGCTATCACTCTATTTACTTTACCCTAACCTTAATTTATACATAAAAGCACGAAAACACGAGTTAACCACCCCATTAACAAACCTCCGGCCGAACCCGATTCGTTCGAAAATTGATCACCGCCGTCCTCTTCGCAATCGCCGCAGCCCACACGTATGCATACATATATATCCCCCCGATCCACAGAAACGGAATTCTGCGAGCTGGGGCCACCCTCCCTCTAAGCACCCTCTTTAACGCAAAACCACAGCGCATCGGAGCACCGCAAGAGCATCGATGCCATATACCCGCGGGCCCGGAGAGATGCAGCAGGCCGATTAAGACGTCGATAAATAATATTAATTGCCGGCTGCTGCTCTCCCTCCCTCCCTCTCTCCCTCTCTCTCTCTCTCTCTTTTCGTCCGCTGGACTGTGTTACGCGCCCAGGCAAGCGCGTTTAATCAATATATCCCCGTGAGCGCGTAATGCCAAGGAAGCCCTAGCTAGCCGGTGCTACTTCGACGCGAAGGCTTGGGCTTTGGGAAGGTTACTGGACATGGTCTTGGTTATCGCAAAGCGCTGGAGAGTTTGCGGTTTGAGTTTTGCGTATGAGCTTGTGTTGTGCTCGTTGGGTTGGGTTGTTTTATAGAGGTTGGTGATGTTTTTTTTATTGAT
>JAPYZA010005769.1:0-11831 GCA_030522685.1 Eupelmus azureus | reverse complement strand
TAAAGAACATTCTTTTTATGCATATTACGTAACCGAAGTGATAATAAATTAAGAATTTAAAAAATAACTAAGCGAAAATACTGTAACAAATAAAAAATGCCTTAAATAAACTATTTCCACTTTAAATAATTTAATTTTATGTAAAAATTCTTTAATGTTTTAAAATAGAGTAGATAATAAATTATCAATACCACGTGGATTATTTAAAGAATTAGTTAACTTTTATCAGAAAATGTTCGAAAAATTTAATCATGTATAGCCATAGATGTTGATTGAAATAGCATAATTTGAAAAACTGATATAAATCAAAGGAGATTTATTTTATTTATAAAATTCTTTTCATTTACGAAACTCGATTAAAAAGTTAAAACACAAAAGTTAAATCAGTCTTCAAAACATAACTAATAAAAAAAATGTTTACGATATGACCGTTTCAAGAAAAAAATAACATTTTTAATTATTTCAAAAAAACTCGAATGGCTCAATTTCAAAATTTCTTACATAAAAAGATAGATAATTTTAAGGTTTTCTTCAAATATTAGATTTAATTATATTATGCACAGCATTCCAAAAATTGAAAAAATGATTAAGAAAATAAAAAAAAAATAAACGAATAAGAATAATATAAAAATTACTTTTGTGCTTCCGACTCGTCAAAAAAGTGAGCTTTAGAAGGTCAAAATTAATAATATAAATACTGAGATACGGATGTAAACACACATACGCGTGCTCACACGTACAAACATTCATGCAGATATTTTTTTAAATAGTGTATTTTGATTCCACTCAAGACATATTACTTATTTTTTATAAATTGCCAAATAAATTACAGTAACAGAGTGATTTTTTATTACGACATAATTATTATTATTTTGAATTGATATTCAGCAAGACATAGAATTTCAAGTACAGTTTATTAATTCTAAAAAAACATGCATTACATCAATTTAAACCACTTTTTAAAATAATTATATATTCATAATTGAGTAATTGCCCACTATGTAGAAAAGTGGACAAATTTTTGGTCCAAGTATTCTTTATAAACTACTATGATAAACGTGAATATTCGTAATAATGGATTGATCAATCCGTGTATCTGTTTACATTGAAAATGGTTAGAACTGCAACCAACAAGAACATTTTTAAATTATTGCTTTTCTATTATAGCATCAACAAGTTTATTAAAGCAATATTAAAAAGTGAGAAACGATCAATTAATGTGACTGATTTGCGTAACAACTTTCAATGTACTTTTTTTAAACTTATGACTTTATTAAAGAAATTTAGAAAATTATAATAAATATTAAAATAATTTTTTCAGATTGAAAAAAAAATTATTTTTTATTGTCTTTGTATAATGTAGAATTATATATTTGTAATGTATACGTGCGATAAAATTCCTTGAAATTTGTTTTTTCTTCAGACACATTAAAAGAAGCATTTTGTGGATAAAAAGTGAAATATTTTTTACAGGTTGCTCGTTATTCATTAAAGAAGTCTTTAAACTCTATCAACACTTCTGGCATTCAAATATTTCAAAGAAACATATTATGTTAGATTCAAATAAAAATTTGTCATTACCAACGAAAAATAATCCACAAAAATGCATCATATCCCCATTTCCATTTACCCACTCCTTAAAAGCTCATCAACAAAATTACTTTCGATCCGCTAAACTGTCTCCCGTCAAACGCCCCCCTAAATACCCCATTAACGCATCAGCCCAGAAAACGACAAGTCAGAGAAAAAAAGGACAAAGCCCTTCACGCACGTTTGACGGGCTCGAGTTCACACATCCCAGACAGGTAGTCGAAAATGTCAGAAAATAAAGGCGATAAAGCCACACCCCTGCTTACCGGATTGGGGTAATTCGCCAAGGTGCTCAGGGACAGGCGCGTAAGATAGCAAACCGGGGAAATATTACCGAGTCGCCAAGGTGGCTCCGAGCGCGTAGAGTGGAATTATTGTCGCGTGTATTCCTCTGCGTGTCTGTGTACACAGGGCTGGCTCGTGCAGGCAAATCGCCAGGGAGTATAAATGTCGGCGCCTACCTCTGGCTCTGCCGTACGTTATGAGTACACTAAAGCAAGGGGCCATATACACGGAAACGAGATATTTTGCTGGAACGAGCAGAAATGTTGCTGTGGTGGCGAATTCTCGGGCTCGTTTACCAGACGACAAGCGAATTTTGGATGTTACAGAGTTCACCTAATTTCCGGAGTAGGTGCTCGTTTGAACTTTTTACTAATTGGAGGGTGCGCAGTTCCAGTTTTTTTATATATATACTAATGGTTGTTTTGCAGCATTAAATATTTCATCTAATGGGTATCAGTAATGACAATAATATTAAGGATTGATTTTCAATTTAGGTAATTTATTATTTTACTTAGAAATGAAAGCTAGTTTAATATTTTATAAAATAGATGCACATACAATTGCTAATAGATGAACACGTAAACACTATTGATCTTAATTATATATATATAGGAGAATCAAAAATATCATTAAAAGTTTATTTATATAATCTCACTTCCGTGGATCAAACTAATTTATCGTCTACGAGTTGAGGGAATCACAGTTTTAAAAATATGGCATGTATATAAAAAAATTATAACTGTTTTGTAATTAAGTGTATCCGGTGTTGTTAAAAATAATCCACTATTTAAGTACATAAATAAACTATTAAAATTAAAAATATAATTATATTACTAATTAAATAAAATGATCAATTAGCCTGCGAAACCAATAATTATCAATCACAACCATAACTTGCTCTTATTTTCTAAAAAAAAAATCCTAAGAGTTCGTTCGTTCCACATTTAGCCCGTCTATATCGGCATTATTGATTGAAACAAAACAGACATGTGGCTCGCGTAAAAGGTAAAATAAACGAAATTGTGAGATGGACAGTCTGGCCGAATGAACGTCAGTTCGAGGTCGCGTGAGTGACTTTTGCTTGTTTCGAGTCTTCGTGGTCGAATATAATATTGTTTGTTTATCGCGCAGCATCTAAACAAAAAAGCTACAAAATTTGTTTATATTAAGGAGAGTATGCAAATACCGTTGCTGCGCAGGTGTCAGTGCTAAAATAGTTATGTTTACAGGTGTCAAGATTACTGAAGAATGTAATTTACGGTTTGGCGTAGTTTCTTTATTCAGCGTTTGAAAACAAGAAACTTTTCCGTACTTATATAATCTACAACTACATGTATTTATTATTATTTTATTTATTATGTAAGTAATGTCTTTTTTTCTAAATTGTTACTTGTAACAAAATAGTCGAAGGTTCATAAGATATTTCTTTTCTTTTTACAGTTTTTGCTTTTCCTTTCATTAATTGAACATTAGGTTTTAATTGTTACATAAAAAATAATTTAGTTTTACTTATTAAAACCCAAATTATTTACTCCCCTTATCAAAAGTATAGCTTTATATCGAAAACGTGTTTTCTGACAATAGCAACCGAGGCTCGCGTGTGCCATGCGTCGGGGAAAACCATTTCTGCGGTCTTTGTTAGATGGCACGCGTGTGTTCAATATTTTTTTAGTGTGCATTACTCGAAGAACTGCGTGTCGCCACATCTGGTTTATTGAAAGTATTATCCAGGTCTTGCTGTTATTAACCTCTAAATGGAAGAAAGTACTTTTTTTTATCACTGGTGTTAAGCGTTTTAGCCACAATTCGCTTCTTTTTCAGGATAATTAATTCCAATGAATTATTCAGCGCTTATAAATATTCTGACAAAATAAAAGTATTTAAATCACGAAAATGATAAATTATACAGCCCGTTCTAAATAAAAAAATCCTGATTTATAGACGAGTCCTAAAAAGAATTCATATTTATAATTTAAGAATACAGCGCCCCCAAAACTTTCCAGCATTAAAATATAAATAAACTCGACTAGGCCATGACATAAGTCAAATTAAACCGCAGAGGACAATTTAATCTTAATTGCAATTATTAACAAAGTTATTTTCGAGAATCGCGAATAGCTCGAAATCACCATTACATCACGAACAAACTCAAAATAGGCGAAGCACGTATATTCTCAAACCCACAGCTTTTGTTTAAAGCTCTAATCGGCCGTGTATATTTTCAAGCGAAGATGCGGTTTTCGAGCTTACGGGCAGAGTTGAGCGCGAGGAAAATCGCGCCCGCGCGCTCGCTCGGAGATGAGTTTCACGCGGGCTCAGTGTGCGCTTCACGTGCTTCTATTTTCAGTTTCGCCTCTCACGTTTGTATATATACGCCGGGAGCATAAATACGCGCGCGTATAACGAGCGCGAAGAATATGTGCAAAAAGCCGGGCCAAAACGTTCAGTCACCGCGCGCGCTATCATTCGGGGGACTCGTGAAACCCTTAGCGGAGAATTTAAAAAAGAATTCGCGCACGGTATATACGCGATGAGGGTTATTAATGATTAGTCTTGTTTAGCGGTCCGTTTTTGGGCTTTGTTTTTTATGTCTATGTTTTTGTTTTGCGTAATGTCTGCTGTTTGAATGCTGAAGAATGTTTTTCTAGAGTAATTGTTGAAAGAAACCATTACATTTAGATTACGTGATGAAAATTATTATTATTTTGAATAGTGAATTAATGATGGATTTTTGTTAAAAAATGATATGTACATGTCAAAAATGATTATACTTTTTGATATTTTTTTATATGTTATATAAATAATTTGCGATAAAATAAATTATGATCTTAATTTACTAATAAATACAATAATTTATATTATTTATTTAATTATTTACATTTTTCTTCGTGTAACTTTTTTGGATAAATAATTAATATTTAATAAGTATAGTTTCGGTGGTTGATTTTTTGATAACCGGAAAGCCCAAATACAGGCTAATAGGAAGTTCATATATAGATTATAACTAAAATAAAGGCTTAAAACTTTAGGACTATCTAAGGCGATTAAAGCTCATCAAATCCCGACGCTCTAAACGTTAAATAATAAAAAGCTACCAGTAAATTTTAAAATACAATTAAAAAAAATTAATATCAATTATTGCCTGCGTCATAGGAATTAACCTTTTGTCCTCAAAATTAGCATGAGTAATTACGCGAATTGACTAATTAATCTATCGCTACCTAAGTATCTACCTGCACCCGTCTCAAAAATATCTCGGGTTGCAAGCTAAATTTTCATTTGTTATTTAATGCGAATGTAAAATAAAAAGTACAATTTTTTAATTTTACTTCATATTTTTTGTTAGCAAATCCATATTTTATTTAAATTAACGTTAACAAAACTTACAAAAAATAAAAAAAAATAAAATAAACATATCAACTTATTTTCAAAAAAAATTGTTGTTTAATCTTATTAACATAAAAAAAAAAATTACCGAACGCAAGAACTCTTTTATCTGCCTAACGAACCACGCGCTTTATCAAAATCTCCAGCGCCTCCGCCCCCTGTCCTCCAGACAGCCACTTTTTTACACCACCCTCGACTAAAAGGGCGCATCATCGCACAAACAACCGCACTCCCCTCTCGCCAAGATTAAAAAATAAAGCGACCCGTCGGCTTTGCTGCTCCCCGTAATTTCATCAAAGTACAGCGGCTATGTAAAATTAGCTTACCGCCTCGGCGTCCTTGGCCCTGAACAGGTGATAGTAGTAGAGGCCCTCGTCGCCTTTGATCATGTACAAGAAGGTGCCGTTGCGGGAGTCCTGGGAGCCGGCCGGCGCCACCTGGGGCTTCAGCGTGCTTCTGAGTGGGTGCTTGAAGAGCGGCTGCTCCTTGTTCGTCACGTACGCCGAGACGAAGCCCGACGCCACCAGCAGGTTCACCTAGGGCAGAAAATATTAGGGAAGATGTGAAGGCGTTGTAAATTGCAAGCTTTTGCGGTGGGTTTCGAGTGTGAAAAGGGCTGCGGGATAGCGACGCTTTGGGGGTTATTTTGAGGATGCGGGAGATTTGGTTGAGGTGGTTGGTGCGTTAAGTTTGTTTTTGTTTGTTTTTCTGAATGTGAAATTTAGGTTTTGAGGTGACGGTATTATTTTATTGCTTTGAAAAAATGTTTACAGTGGTTGTAATTGTTAGTATTTTTTATTTAGAAAGGACAGAGATTTTTTCTTATTTTTTTATTCTCTTTGTGATGTATGTTTTCCGAGTTATTTTGACATTTATAACGCTGCGCGTTATGAAAACCCTTTCCTAAAAAAAACCAGGTAACATGTTACGGATCAAAATTCCACAATGCTACCACGAAACTAGATTTTATCTTTTAATAGTAATGTGTACAAACAAAAGTTTTCGAGCAATAAATAATTTCATTTGAAATAACAATTTTGAAACGTTTGAAAAAGTCCTTTAAAATAATTTTAAGCTATTCAATTTAAAGTGACTTTCTGTGTTCGTTAAATGAATGAAATTAAGGTATTTGTTTCCCAATCTATAGTTTATGCTTCTAGAAATATTTACTGATTCGAGAAATTTCTCTAACTTTGCATAAATGTAATTTTGTTATAATTAAACACTTATGCAAAATTTATAGAAGATTCATCGTTTCATTTCTGAAATATATTCGTTCAAAGTTCATTAATTTTACACATGTACTGATATAGGTACTGCAATAGAAAAAGTTGAATTTTGAATGAATACATCTCAAAATATAGACGGTGAATCGATCTGAAATTTTGCGTGTGTGTTTATTTATAACAAAACTACGTTTATGCAAAGTTTGAGAAATTTCTCCAATTGGTAAATATTTCTAAAGGCATAAACTATAGATTGGGAAACAAATACCTCAAGTTAAACGCTTTTTGGTACATCGGAGCCTCAAATGTGAATAAATTTACTGTAAGTAACTGACTTGCATTGTTTGTTTCTTATGAGTAATATAAATTAATTAATAAATATATTGCTTCTTTTCTTTTTATAAAAACATTTATGAACTTGAATTGTATTCTTTTAAGAGAAATCAATACTAAATTATGTCAGAAGTACTCTGTCATGTTGGTAGTAGATATTATCATTGAATATAATTTGCATTTATTATTTATAAAATCCTAAAATAAGGTAAATGTTATGATTGTTTATTCCCTCGTAAGTAATCTAAACAAAGTAAGTAAATATTCAAATTTTGTTATCTGTCGACAAATATTCAGATATTGTTATATGTTGAAAAATGACTATCTATTTTTTTTTTACTTCAGTTAAATTTTCGTCAAAAATGTTTTCAAGAAAACGTAACAACCGGCTCGCTCGTTATTATTGTGTTTCCCGTAATTAGCTTCTGTCAAAATAAAACATGACTGCCGAGTGGAAGAGGAGACTCATTATAGAGTCATTGCAGAGTTTCCCTCTTCTCTACACCAGTAAGAGTCATTACGATAGTCTACCGTGAAATTTGTTTCATTGTTTTTGAATTTATAATAATACAAAGGTTACATAACAATTATCTTAAAAAGAAATTCGTCAAAATTAATTATGCATAAGAAAATGGCCGCGTGAATATTACGACAAATATTCTTTCTGAAACAATAAGCCATCAGCAAAAAATACTGATGAATCAACTCATTGTCGAGCATCAATAACCTTTACACGACAATAAAATATCCATACAACCATGAAACATAAATAATAAATTTCGTGATTCGGATTCGTGCACGAAAACGACCTCCGCGCGTGGCGATCCAACCCAACTCGTAATTTAGTGCCACCGCGACACATAAAAAAATGAAGCACAAAAAATGAGCCCAGGTATTAACAGATGTACGCTCGTATTTCACCTAGGCCAGCTACTCAGCCGGCAAGACGGAAGCTTTTTGAGATATTAAACTGACGCGTTCGCATAAGCACACACACACGAGCTTCCTTTTTCCTGGGGCTGTGTGAGTGTACCTACATGCGTGTGCTTTCTTGGCTCGCGATATCTCGACGCGTGAAGAAAGCCAGGGCGTGTTTATGGATGTGGCGCGCGGTTAGAGGCGCTTTGCGTGGTATGCACGATGCCTCTTTACAGATAAAAAGAGACGACAGTTTTCGTTTTCTCTTTGACTCTAGGGCGAATAAGTATACGTGTATGTGATATTTGCACAGAGCCGGTGTACGTTTCTTTTTCGTTGGAATTGAATAGGAGATGTTTGTTGGCGGGCGTCTTGAGGATGGCGTGTAATTTTAATTTTGCCATTCCTCGAAGTGTTGGGTAGGAGAGAAATGCTGATTGGGTTTTTATTGAAAAATGTTTCGAAAAAGGTGCATATTTGATGAAATGTAACATTCCGTATTTTTCCAATCTATCTATATGTTAATTCTGGTGTTAATATTTTAAGGTGTGATATTATTTTCCTATATTAGAAATTGATTTTGTTGGTAATAGTATTTTTGATGATTCTTTCATTGATGGGCTTTCACTGTGACTAAACTCTTTGGCAAAATATAATTGTATTATTTTTTCCACACTCTAAATCTTTGTTTAAAAAAAAAATTGATTCATCTCCAAAAGAGCTTGGAGGCGTTCACCAATAGTAGTGGTGCTCAATTTTCTCCAATTATTTAAAATTACAATTTTGAATTATAATATATAACAGAAATTTTCATTATTTTTTATATAGTACTAAAATAATGGAAAGAATAACGGTTAGAAAATAATGTCATTAAAATGACGTTTGAGATCAAACGCAGTTACGTGCGACCACTATATAAACATAAACATAGATAGCTATATCATTAAGAGAATTATCGCTTACACTATCAATCTTTTTGGTTTTTTCTTTCTAATATTGTCATCTGTGATATATTAGCCATATCTGAAAATTCCAAATAGAAATTTTACATAATTTATTCAAACGTTACGTTACTAGATACTTTATTATCTACCTCTTATGTTAAAAGAGCAAACTTTAAAGTTATGTACTTAGAATTTCTGACTCGCAACAGGTACCAAAGTTTCACTCACCTATAAAACATACGAATACAAACTCATTACATTTTAAGAAAAATTACAAAAAAAAACAATAAACCGGTAAACGTCCTTAAGCACCTAATACACAAAGAGCGCGACTTATTAGGCGTCGTCGCTTAACGAGCTATTTCATAGAAAAGCCGTGCAAGGAGATGGTAAAAACGAAGATGACATCAGCCAGCGCTGCGAGCCGGATTCCAATTTTCTCCAAGCTTTCTGTCTACATAAAAGATGCATGGTACGTGCCGGTGCAAAAGAGAGCTCCGCGCGCCGCGCCTACGTAAATATACATGCCGTCCGAGAACTCGTGCGCTTTTGTCCTGCGCTCCCTTATCAAGAATACGCTTTTCTGGCGGCATTGCGCGCGCTCTTTATCTGAAATGCTTTCTTATCATTGCGGCTTTTGCGCTCGATTATAAGTAGCGTGTTCTCTCCTGCTCGTAATCAAGATTCGCGCATACGTAGGAGTTAATCATTTTCTGAAGAGAGGTTTGTGTTTTTAGTCGTGGAATGGTATTTGTGATGTATTTTACTGTAAATTTATGTGTGTAAAATTACACTGGCCCGGTATGTAGCTTTCATTTAAGTACATTATCGTCATTTTAAAACGTTGAAAGGATACATACTTGGCCTGTGTAATTTTACACACATTAATTTAGTGTTTTGAGTGTTAATGGGAAGGTGTATTTTAGATAGGTGGTCATGGAATCGGTATTGGACGTATTTATTTATTTTTTCCACAATTTAAATGATTTTAAGTTATTTTATAGAATTTATTTAGTCATCAGTCAAAAAGGAAAAATGATGAGCGAATTTAAAATTAATTATTACTTATTTTTCAGGTACAAACTTATTCAGTTCAACGATAAAGGTATAATGTTTGATGTTACTCATAATATAGAATCACAAAAACATGTATCAATATGGAAAGAAAAAATTTTCTTGCTTCCAGCATACTGTAGCTATCTACCATGAAAAGAATAAAAAGTAGAAAATATATAGATTCCATAACCAAAATAAAAAGAAAAAACACCTGATTCAATTTGCTCTTTATATTACACAAAACGTATTGTGTTAAAAGTTTTTTAGTTCTTGTTATAAATGTCTTACATATCATGAAAGAAAAGTGATATAGAATATCAAAAAATGTATCGATAAACATAAATAAATAGGACGTTTAAAAAATAGAAAAATACTTATTTGTAATTAAATAGTTATTTATAGGTGCGCATCATGTGTCATAGTTTTTATAGTCACTGATGTTTTTTAATATTTACTGGATTGCGTTTGTCTTAATTATTTGAAAAAGGTGTTAAAAGGAAACGTTTTATACTAAATCTAACTTTATGTATATGCTAAAAAAACAAAACGATATTGAAATTAGCATGTATCGCGTGTTATTATGGCGTAGCTTCGCAGAAAATTTAGCACTCGGTATTATTCAAAGCACATTTCATTATTCAAAGTTTAGCATATGAATCGTTATTTGAAACATCTTACATTCTTATACAATTGTATTCAGCACCCCCTAGAAATACTTTCATGACATTAAAAGAACTTTAAGTTTAACAATTTATTAGATGGTTAAAGAATATTGTGTTGCTAGGAGGTTTTTAAAAATAGGCGGAAACTATATTGCGAAACCTCTAAAGCTTATCAACTATGCAAAAATTGGAATACCCACAGAAGAACTACATTTACATGAAAAGAATAACATTTTTTCTAATAAATTCTTATTTTACGGCGTGTGAAGAAATTTAAAAAAAATTGTTGAAGTGGAAAATCAATATTTAATGGAAAAATTCAGAATTTTTAAGTGACGTATGATGGAGATTATCAAACAAACATAAACTATAGCAGTACTTCAAATTTTTGGTTAAAGAAATTTTACTGTCTAAACAATTTACTGCACGTAACAAACACACTGATATACATAATCTTTCTTTCATTCTTATATTTTTATGCGCTTTTATTTTTTGTGCTCGTTGAATAATTTATATTTCACGACTGTTTTCTAAGTATTGTTAACATTCTGTATATTAACAATACGTTAATACACAGAACGTTTCCCAACAAGCTGTAAATTTTCAATAGACGCAAAAACCAGCCTTTCTTTATACCAAAAAAAACCAAAAACTACCCCAAATCCATACCCCACCAATAACCAATCCAAACAAAAACTCACCTTCTGCGGCACATTCTTCTTCTTGATCTCGCTGATAATCCAGGGCATCATCGGACCGGCGCACCTGCGGTCCATCGCCGTGAAGCCGCAATACTCCACCGGCATGTGCTTCATCTTGTCGTCCTCTCGTCCAAACTAAACACAATCCTCGAATAATCCCAACTCCGCCAAAAGCACTGCGATTTTCTCCCTATTTCTCTCTTTCGACTTTAACGAGTCCAGCGCGAGTCTGTTTCAAGCGAGGGGTTAGGCCTGTGGTGCCCCTCGTGCGCGCCCTGCATTTCACATCTTTGCGCTCTTCTGTATGCAGTCTCCCAGCGGCGCCGGTGGCAACAACCCCTCGCGCTCTCTGGCTTCCCCTCGTTGCGGGGGCGGACGAAGATGCGAAGAGTCTCGTGTGTGTGTGCGCGCGCGGCTGTCTCTCTTGGCTCTCTGCGGGGAAAAAAGGCGGAAAATCGTTATGTGTGCTGCTCGAGGCTGTGCGGACGAGGTAGGGACGGTTGCGTAAGCCGACTGCACGTGCACGAGTGGATAGTGCATGAGTATGCGGCCGGCTGATGTAGGTAGGTGTGAATGAAGGCTGTTGATGTGGAGTGGACTTTTTAAGAGGATTTCGAGGCTGATGCGGCAGGTTTGGTTGAGCTTGGCGATTGAGGATTTTGCGCGAGTGTGGTTGGGAGATGGGTATAAGTATATTTTAAGGTAGTGATGTTTTAATTAAATGTTTGG
>JAPYZA010005768.1:0-14371 GCA_030522685.1 Eupelmus azureus | reverse complement strand
ATATGTCGAAGGTTGTAAAGAATGTTTCTGCTCGTGAGCTGCCGCAGGGAGGGGGGGGGGGGACTAAAGTGTAGGGCGTACTGCCGGCCGCGAGAGCGGGGCACATAACAAATCCATCCGGACGGCTATTTCCGCAGCCGGCACCGACACATATGCGCGGAACTCCCCCAGCTCTTAAAAAACGAATAGAGGGCGCTAGTACGCTGACCCACTAGTACACTTACCCGCAGAAATATGTCTTTTTCATGTTGTCTTTTGAACGTTTGTTTTTACTTTTTTTTATAACTTTGAGGTAAACCGTTTAGATTTAGTAAAAAATTAAGTTTATTTGGTTACTGATCTAATAAATCTTTCAACTTGTTAAAATTTATAATTTTCTTGTTCATTATTTTACTTTAACAAAATTATCAATTGCTTAAAAGATTCTAAATGAAGCAATTAAATTTAATGAATGCCAAAATAAAGTTTCTACGATGAGCTAATAAACTGACGCATTGAATAAGACAATGAGAAAAAGTATCATAGTCTCCGGCCTTATCTAAGCCAGCAGACGTCGGAAAATTCCAGTTTGAATTTTCGACTTTCAGAGAGAAAAAACTCAGCCGAAGAATTGGGTCAAATCGGTGCCGCAGCTTGCCAAGCTTCCAGTTTTTCATTCCGCTCGCGTACAGAGCTCGAAACGATTAATCGCGTTAAATTGTTTAGCCAAACTTACGAGCCGACTAATGAAATGAATTCTTCAGTCCCAAGGACGTCTATGTAGAGAGCTTTTCACTTTTTTTCTTTTCATATAAATATACCGTCAATTATGTTACGCGCGCTGCGGATTCATAACGAGCCAGATACGCCGCGCTCTAGTGCGTTGCAACATTCGTCATAAGCAGACGGCAAACTATAAGTGCAGTATAAGTTGCGGAGAATGAAAATGTGCATTTTAGATTAAGCGATACCGCAGACTATGTTGAAACACGAGTTAAATTGATTTCTCGTTAGAGGCTAGCTTTTTTCGTGGAAAGGCGGTTAGCTCTCGCGAAGTGAAAAGAAAAGCGTCGGCTATAAACTTGCTTAATGATAATCGTATTAATGTTATTCAACGTCGAAAGTTTTAAGCGAGAAGAGCGAGAAGCGAGGGGGAGAGTAGGGTCATTGTACTCACGGCCGATTAGGACGATCACTTACTTCAATTGTAAGCGGCATAAAGTCAATTTTGAGTAATGGTTTTGGCGCGGGATTTAAGCTGCGATGAACGACGATAACAGTATAATGAATAACGACAACAACGTAGTGGCTGATACTTTATCTTTTATAATGGCTCGATATATTTTCATCGTGATAAGTTTTTAAACGTCGGATTGAATATTCAGTTCGTTCCCTCAATAGTGCCGCTGCTGTATGCATCTTTCTTGCTTCAATGAGTTATCTATGGGATAATAAAAGACAGCGGACTATTTTGCGTTTACGATTAATTTTAGTTATTTATACAATACCATATGAAACGTATTTCATCATTTGAAGATCGAAAGTAATATTTCTTTTAACAAATTTCTAAAAAATTATAAAAAAGAAAAAACGTAATGTGAAAGAAGGATATATGAAATCGTAAAAAAAAATTTCTGGAGAAATTCCTAACCTTACGTGAGTAAATGTCGTTAACTAAAGAAGAAAGAACTTTTATTCTTTTTTTTTTCAAGGCAATTTTTCATTTTTAATCCGACTTTAATTTACACGGTATCATTTTATTTCTTGAGTAATTTCACAGAGACTCAATCATAGAAAAATAAAAAAATTATTAAATCTCGCAAAGGTACAGCCAAATGTTTATAAATACGCGCAGATAATATTTTAGAAATGTGTTAAATATAAAAAATGCTAGATTCTTAAATCAGTTAGTGTGCTATATGTAGTGCAAGGACCTTAAAGCTCGCGGCACAACTCGGTAAACGGGATTTTCAAACACGCGACAATCGAACCGTCAACAAAAGCTTCAATAAAAGCTCGCGCTTCATTTGATCCAACAAGTAAGTGTACACCACCCAGATAACTCCCGTAAAACCTATTGTCACCTCTTTTCCCAAACCCACCCACACAATACAAGTCGACGAGCTGATCTCAACCCCAAAATTAGCAAATCGCTCCAACCAAAAACCCAAGTCCCTCCAAACTCCCATACACACAAGCCCACCAGCATGAATCAAACCCAACAATCCCCGGCAATTTCACTCGCTGACCATCACTCGATACATCCAGCGCTAAATCCTCGACTTGGCAGCTCTCGCGCGAAACTCGACGGTCTATATAGAAGACGATGAGCTCGCGCGGCCGCGGAGAAAGCAGCGATCCCGGTCGGCGAACTCGAGCCGCCGCGAAACTTCGGAGAAGCGCCGACGAGCGCAAAAAAGTGCCGCCGACGAGTTTCGTATCGTGTCAGCGGGTCACGCGCCCGGCTCTCTCGCGAGATAAGACCTGCCTGCGACGATACACGTCCAAGGTGCGGGAGGCTCCGGTTGTCGTGTAACTCGTCAAAAGGCGGAGGGGAAAAAATGGAATTAAATGATTAGAGTCTGAAATTTTTATTAGCTTTTTCCACGACACAGGCGCGCAGCCGTGAAAGAGGATTGCTCCGCGCTCGCAGGGCGTAAAATGATTCTCGAATTGGCTGGTAGCGTTGTATATATTTATAATAGGAAGAAAGTGTAGTGGGCGCCGTCGTGCGTGACGTGCAGTCCGTCGGGATTTTCGGGAGTCGAAGTTTACGAGCTGTCCCTTCCGCACAGCAGGTGCGCGCTGGAGTAGTTATTTATCTTTTCTTTGTTTTATTTCCGGTTTGAATAAGGAGCTGAGTATAGGTTTTTAGCTGCTCTGCTGCATAAGCTTGCGAGGTGAGTCCGTGGGACTTTTGGCTCGGGATTATGCTATAACTTTGAAACGTGTGTTCGGATAGCTGTAAAAGGAAGACTGGCATCTGTACTTTATGTTAGGGATTTTAATTTTTAAATATACTTGTTGTTATGTTATTTAACGTAAATTTTTTTTCTTAGAAATTTATATTAAATTATCATAATGATGTTACGCTAATTTTTTTTTTTAATAAGTAGACAATAAGAATTTTTGTTAAAAGTTTTCAACGAGTTAAAAACTTTTAATGTAAAGTTATTGGCAACTAAAGATGATAACAAAAAAGTATATAAATTTATTCATATTCAAAAAGGCATAAATATTTGGAATTTTTTATCATCTTTCATCCTGCCAATAAATATGCAAAAAATTGACATTTTTCAACGCAACAAGTTTCTAATAAAATCGTTCGTCACCTACACATTAAAAAAAAAATTTAAAAGAATTTACAATAAACAAGCGAAAAATAATTAAAGAGAGCGTAACTTTTATTACAAAAACACGTGTTTCGGAGTATAACTGCTTATACATATCTGATAACTAATCCGTTGAAACCAACTGAAACTCCATTGAAATCTTTGATCGAAGTTTTGATAGATTCTCCTTATTAATTTATTAATATATCTATCAGATATTAATATATCACGTCTTATTAATTATCGATAAAGAAAAAAAAAACGAAAAAATCATCGTGTACATTTTTTAAATCATGTTCCGGTTTAACGACGCGGCGAGTTATCGCTTACGTAAAACAATGGCTCGTTGCTCGAATACGACCGACGTATCGCCCGAATATTCGATTTCGAATTACCTAGCGTTACTCGATGCCCACACGCTCGTGTTTTGCACGCTTCAAATTTTGACCCTTGCTTTAATCGGACAATTTCTACATAATTTTCATTGTTACATGAAAATATTGTAATTTTGATGTTAGAAATTACTACATTTCTATAGATTTATGAAAATGTACTTTAGTAACAACTAAAATTATAATTAAGTAAATTATATAATTAAATATAAATAAGTAAATTATATATAACTAAAATTATAAATAAAGTAATTTTTTAATTGTTTACGAGTGATACAAATTGACCTCACCATGAATTTACAATCACATATTTCGGAAAAACTACCTTAAATACCTCGATATCATCTTATCTACTTTTTTGATGCGGGTATAACTTTTGTTATCTTAATTTCGATAAAGCAAACCTACAATATTGGCCAATTTATTTGTTCTTCTAAATATTTATCAATTCTAGCATTTCAACCTTTGCCGAAAAATAGAATATTGAAGAATAGTAATAAAAATTAAAACCATGCTTTTCTTACGTAAATATAATTTTTCGTCAATAAAGTACATTCCTCTTTTATTAATGGAAATAGTAAGTATTACCAAAAATAATTTCTCTCCGTGTACAGTCGGTTAAAAGTCAGTAGACAAAGAATCTTCGGTAAGTGGTTGTTAACGCGCGCGATTATCGAAGACAGTTCAGCACTATGGGTAATGACTTTTATCGATTTCTATGCTCCCACTATGTTTCTTTGTCTCGCGACTATTTGTCAGAACGTTTTGCTACACGCTGCATTCCCCCTACTTTAATTTTCTCGCTTTTTCTTTTCAAATCGATGGGCTTCAACGCAACTTCAATTGATGTGTAAATTATTTTGAATTCTTATTTGCGTATTGATCGGTAAGCGTTTACTAGTATCTGTATAACTTTGCTTCGAAGTCGAATTTTATAAACGTAATTTTGATTCTACCAGAGAAGAAATTTAACTAGTTTGGCCTAACTATGCAAATTTATTTTACCTTAACTAGGGCCTACATAGGGCATATAGTTAAATATAACGGCTAATTATACGATATCTTTTTAGTTGGACCATAAGTAGGGCAAATTTAATTTTCTACACAGGTGAGGTAAAACATTGTAAATCTACATGCACGGTTTTTAAATTTTTGCTGACTAATTCAACTTTTTGAACATGTTATTTATCAAGAGCATTGTTTAATGAACAAATACACAAAATTTAAAGGTATGTTTACAGTAGCTGGCTGAACCCAGTCATCAAACTTTCTCATAGAGGTGTTTATATTTTTATTTGTTTTATTTTATTTTATTACAAATAAACGAAAGTAAGTTTAAAAAATAAGTACATTATTATAATAATTAGTTTACAAACTAAGTAACTATTTATATATTAAAGTTAACAACTAATTTAACAATAGTAATAATAAAAGTAATAAAAAATATACTAGTACTTTTGATATATTTGCTCTTTTGAATGGGAACAAATTAAAACAAAAATTAATTAGTGGTAGTTGAATATCAAGATTTTAAGATATAAAATATGTAATGTTATTTATTAATAAAGAAAATTTATTTTTAGTTATTTTCAATAATTATAGTAAAGTTTTAAATTCAGTAGGCACACTGACAGCTGTTGACATATAACGTTTTGCAAACCTTAACACTACAATAGGTCCAAAAAAGTGCTCTCCTCTATTGAATTTACAAAAATAAATACCGCAAGCTTTGATACGATGGAACTTGATAAAAGAAACCACGCTCGAGCTTCACGCGTCATCTCCGATAATAAAAGAACGCGGCGACGCCGCCGGCGCGCGGTTTTCGCGCCTCGAATGTCAATGTCGCGCCAGCAATGCGATCGAGAGAGCTGCAGCCCACACATATAAGTACGCGTATATATACTCGGGCAACAGCGTCCGCCGGTGATGATCGAATTTTTTCGTTCGAGCTTCAATGAATGAGCTTGGAGCCGAGCTTTCCGACGTCGTATACTTTAGCTTTCGGGTCGATTGTATAGAGCTTTTCGTCGTATTGGATTTTCATCGGGAATCTAACGAAATTTAATGTTTACGATATGTGAGATATATGTTAACAATTGGAAGATAATTGCAAATTGCTAAATTACGTGTACAGATATCTGCAGACATTTTGACAGTCAAAGAAGTTAATGAAAGGGAATTCTAAATAAAAATTATTAATTTTGCCGTAAAGATAATTTATTTAAACATTTCAGTTCTTCCCTTTCATTACTCTTGTCAAAGAAAACATTAAGAAAAAAGAGGACCGCGATAAATCACAAGATATATATAATCAAGCGTACGGCAAAAAGCCATAAGGGAGAACCTTAGGATTGATGAGTTTTGCTTGTGGCTTAACTCAAAGCAGAGATACATGCCGTTTCGATGGAAAATATTTATCGCAACCGAAAAATATGAACCCACAGGTTCGTTCCAATGTATTCTAGCTATTTCTTCAAAGCCTATAGGAAAAATCAATAATCGTTTCGTTTGCAAGCTGCTTACTAAAGTACAACTGCGTAAAAATTTAATATATACTACTATCCAAGTGTGTGTGTGTTTGAGTTACAGATATATTACAAGGATGCATACAATAACTTACTTGCTACTTGCTACTTTATAAAATAGACCTTTTTGCAAGTTCGCTAATTGCCAAGAGTCGGTATAATTAACGAGCCACTTGATAATTAAGGGCAGTAACTTACAAAATCAGCCGAGAGACAGGAAAACGCCTCTTCTCGTACTCACCTGCAAGCACACAAAAGAAAAACAGGTTAGAAAAGTTGAATAAATTTTACACGATCGAGGGATAATGAAATAGAGTCATTATACATCAAGAGCATTATTAAACATTCGCACGATGCATGTATAATACGGCAGATCGCGTTAAGGTTTCGCCAAGATGTTATATCTATAGACCGAGCAATTTTTCCCAGAATAGAACTCTTATGTGCTCATACAGGTATGAGTCTAATGGTTAATACACAATAGCTGTTCACGCTAAAACGGTTTTGTTTGATGTGCAAGCGCGCTGGTTGTTCAAGAATTTGAATATAATGAAGCGATTATCGCACTGACCTTGGACGCGGATTTCCTGATCCATTTGCATTCTGTCCACTGATTTTACGTTAATTTTGCTATGAATTAGTGTGTTATTAGTTTTAATGTTTGTAATGAAAAATTGAAGTAATTTTGCTAGTTATGAATCTTTGTTGTTTGAATACTAAATAGCAATTTTTGTGTTTCAGTATCAAAAAAAGACCTAACCTATTATTTGACCAATTACTGGAGGAATTAACAATACAATTTTTGAACGAACTGCGTAAATTTTTCTATATTGGTATATTTTGTTACATTAATATTATAAAAATACAGAAATGACCTTTTTTTCTTATATATTCATCACACGTGAAGTCTGCTTTTCATTACACCTAAAAGCTCGTGGTATTTACGTAAAACCCCATTACTACTCACGTAGATCTTGGCATGATAGCACACCCTAATTACAACATGAATGATTGCCCCTGTAAAAAAACGAGACTATTTATACTCTCGCTTGATTATCCGTATTTGTAAAAGTCCGAGTCTAGTGTAACTCATCAAACACAAAGGCTTATATTTGCTACCTATTTGATTACTTAATACCAAGAGTTCAAAAAATCATATATTTTTAAACCAGCTAAATCCAAACATAGAATTTAATTCCGTCATATCAACAAATTTAAACCTCCCTTTTCAATTTGCCAGCGCGCCTTTCGCCCGACCAAAGGTACACATTTAACATCACCAATCCACCTCCTTCGATCAGATAACTCACGGTCGTAAAAAAGAAAAAAGCCACACACACTCCCTAAATCGCGAGGCAATCATCGAGGATAATCAAAAAGCCGAACCAATTTAAAACAAACAAACAAACCTAAACGCTAGAGCCGTCCAATCCTCACTTCGAAGCCCAACGGCATCAGCTCTAATCGATAAAGCCATCTAGCCACGAAATAAACACCGGCTAGACTCGTATCAAGCCATGTACCGTAAGAGGGAGGGTCGACGACCCGCATCAAGCTGTCTAGGGCGCGAGCACCTGCCCGATTTCGATCCTGAATTTTCAGAGCCACTCGCGAGGCGCGCGCATTCCTCATTAGCAACGCGCAGGGGCCCAGGCGTATAACCCAGCGTGCGAAAGCCCCTTTCTAACGAGAGCGAGGATTTTCCGGCCGAGCTTATCTGGCCGGCGGCATCTTCGCGGGGTTCCCAGAGCGCGGGTGTGTGCATATATATAGAACGGTCACGAACTAAGCGGGGGAGGCGCGCGTGAGTGGGGGAGGCGCGCGGCATGGGGGCGCGATGTGTCTGTTTGGGTATACGCGCTGTGTGCGCTCTTGTCGTGTTGGTTTTCGGTGCTTACGGCGGCTGGGGAAAGAGTATATGCGTGGGATGGATGGGGAAAGAGAAGGAGGAGGTGGGTTGAAGCGCGGACTGAAGAAGCTGTTTTTAGGATTAGTTGTTTGGTTTCAGGGGATCAGGTTGTTGTGTGATTTTTAAGTTGATATATTTTTGTTTCGCTTTAGTCAACTGGTATAAGTCATAGATGGTTAGGTCATCATTTACGTAGGTACATGTTTCTGGTTGAAAGAAAAGAATCAGCGGAGCTTCATATTTAAATGAGGGATAGAGAAATGATCTTTGCTATTATAGAGAAGAGCGTACGTGCTCTTCGTTACAGTAGATGAAGGTAATCCAAAGCCAAGAGAGGATGAATGAATCAATGAAGCTTCTGTGGCGGATCAAGTTTTCGAGGCTACGTAAATATTCATCAATCCGCTTTTGCTTTGATCCACTTTCGTTCGTCATTATCCAAGGCGTGACGTGAATTGTTACGAAGAAGAAGTCTTCGTCTATAGATACCCCAAAGTCAACCACATTATCGGATCACCTCTCTGCGAAATATTATACGAGTATCAAAAAGCCAAGAATCCCTGGATATTTCTCGATGAATTGAAAAGCCCAATGAAAAATCCAGCACAAATCAATGATTTACATCAGTTAATAATTCATTCTTCGTTATCAAAGCTCAGAATTACTGGAACTTTTCAAATGGCCATCGATTCGCGACAAATTACTACACGAATAGTCATCTCTATCGATATTTTTCTACGTCTCTCTCAATTCCGTTCTCCCTTTGATACTCGGTCATCGATATTTCATCATTTTTGCTTATGCCTCCTCCACCACTTCCGCATTGGATTCCTTGAGTCTAATAGCCTTTTCTTCCTCTAAACATTCTTAAACATTTCCTTCCGTCATTTTATTTATTAATCGTGCAGTAATAATGAATTTTCGCCTGGCATCTGAAACACCCAGTGATTGTCGTCCTCTCACTTTTTTTCATCCTCTACTGTCTGACCTCCCTCGCTCTTTCTTTCTGTAGCTTCTCGCGGCACATCGATCCCCTTCGTTTTCTCTCCTCTCTCTGTCTCTCTTTCTCTCTCGACTGTGTCTCTTTCCACGCCGCCTCGTCTCAACTTGTCGATAATGCGCCAAGAGACATCGCGTTTAACGTCGCTGCTGAACAGCCTCTTCACGTATTTGCTGGGACGGCCTCTCAAATTTTTCACTTTTAATGGCTTGGGAGTAAGTAAATATTGTTTTTCGGAAAATGTACAAATACTTGGTATGCAAATAAAGTTTGCGATAAAGAGAATTGACTCTACCGGAGGTTCCTAATAAAAAATTTATATCTTCTATGCTTATAAACAGGAGATACGGCTTTTTTATTTGCAGCCGTCGGTATACTTTATGTTACTGTGCGATTGAAAGTATATTTCATTTCAGTAATAAACGATCAAAATTTTTAATAACCGTTCAGTATCTGTTCAAATATGTTATTATACTTTTGCATATTATTATAGGCGGCAAGAAATCAATTTATAATGAGAAAACAATGTTATCACTATTTATAAGCCTGTTTTTTAACGTAGAAAAAGAGAGGTCAATAGAATTTTATAACTATTTAATAAACTTAGATGCTCTAATTACTAAAATACTCTTTTCTATAATGTAATCAGGAATATTTAGTTTGAAAAAATTTGAAATCTAATTAGTTAAAATATTCCACTCTCCGTTATTAGGATAAATTCACTAGATTATAATTTATTCATACTTATGAACTAGATATTTTAAATAAATAATTTTAATGAGAACGGATACATGAGTGCACTACGTGACACCGATTCATTATTATACTTATACTAATACTAATTCACAATTAGTTTACCACAGTGCATACATGCACAAAAACTGCTAACCTAGTAATGCGTCAGTTTCCCACAGTGACATCGTCATTAAAGTAATTATCTTGGTATTATAATCGAGCGACTATTTAATTGAGACTATATTAAAACTGCTAAGTTTATTATAATACTAAAATGTCTAAACGTCAATGGAATTAATTTAGTTTTTAATAAATTTTAGCACAATTATTGTACATTATTGAATGTATCAATAACTTATAATCTATGTCAGTATAAATTTATTGCACAATTAATAAAATAAAACCTGCCGCCATGGTCGGCTCAACAAATCAAAAACAATTAATTTCCATTTTATCGTAACCCACCCTCAGCCTCCATAAGTCGCGTATCCGTATCCCCAGAAACCCTGCAACGATTCAACTTTATTCTCAATTTGAGACCAATATACGTATAAACTGAAGACCCGTAGTGCAATTCAATAGCGCCCGAACGTTCGACCCACGCGCCAGCAGAAAGCGCCGCGCGGCTATATAGCAATTCCTCGGCCATAACCTCAAAATTGAATACGTTCGCGCAACAATAAGCGCCCCAGCGAAGCCAGAAAGGAAAATGTCCTCTTATTCCGTCAGCGGGGGGTGGGGACGGGAGAGAAAGAGAAAGAGAAAGACAGAAGTTTCGCGGTCGGTTATCTGGTATTCCAGTCTGCTTTCCCAGGGCTCGGGCTCGCAACTTCCGGTCGCTTCGGCGTGTTGCGAATTAGCTGGTCCCGCCGTGAGCGTCAGGAACGTGATGTGACCCACTTGTCGTGCGGACGGCACTCTGATATATCTGTGTGTGTGGGGGTGTATGTGTATGCATCCAGAAAGAGTAACAACTCGATTTTCGTCGAGGGCTGGAAGAGCGCTGCGTCGTTTAATTAATTACGCTCGCAGCAGGGTAGCTGCCTGGAAAGGCAGAGTTTTGCGCTCAGACTTTTGCAATTAGAATTTCGGAATATGGATTTTTTAGAGTGAATATTTGGTAAATTTGGTTTATTACTTGGTTAAATAAAATTATAACTAACTTATGTGTTAAACTAAAAGCATTTACTTCGATAATTGAATATTTGTTTTTCAGTAATAACATTTTATAAATATTTTCAACAAAAGAATTTAGAATTCGAAATTAACAAGATACCTTATATAAAAAATTCATTTATTATAATCTTATGTTCGTTTGTTCAAATTTACAAGGTTGAACTTTTTATCTCTTGTATTTTCAGAATAAAATATTTAAAAAAAAAGTAAATTAACCGATGACTGAGAAGACTATATTAACGGTATTTCTCAGATTATTAGTGAGTAAACAATACGGCACTAGAAGCATCAAAACTTCATTTGCATTGTTCATCGTTAGATGAAAACAAGAGATATTTGCAGGGACAGCTAACCTTATGCGAAAAGGATCTCCGCGATTTAAATTTTATAAGAAAATTATTAACTTTAGTATTATTTTTAAGCTTTAAATGAATGAAAAATAAAAATAAAGTAATGTAAAATGATATGATGAAAATGTTATTTATTAAAAAGGTATTTGAGAAAATAATTTTTAACGAAACTGCTTTTTAACTGAAAATTACGAAATATAACTCCTCAACTTTATTGCAAAATTGTAAAGAGAAGTCTCTAATGAAAATAGAATCTTTTAAGGACCTTAACTTTATTAGTGATTTTAGTGTCTTTAAAAGAGCTTCTGACAAATCATTTTAAATACAGGGCATTTTCAACTGTAAATAAAGTAAAAAATACGTTGGTTATAGAAGTCTTATAGTTGCTGTCAATTACGGTGATCCAATTTTTAATTTAGAAAAAAAGTATCTACTTGTCGGTCATTTCTTTTAGTTAAAATCAATAATATAACTAATAAGCATTAGATAAATAGAATAAAAAAAATGAAGTTTTTAAAAACTCTGTTATCAAAAAACTTTAAAAGAGTTAAAATTTTAAAGATACCACAGCAGATGGAAATAAAAGAGCTGGACGCAGACAGTTAAAAACTGTAATTACTAAGAACGCGCTTTTTAATGAAGAATCTCTAAAGCCCTGAATAAAGTCACGAAAGCCTCTTTAACATTTTAAGACGCTTTCAGACTCGTGCATTTCTCGTCACGACTTGCAGGTATTTATTAATGTATTGTGGAGTTAATTTACGTTAAAGTAGAGCATTGAAAAAGACTTTGAGCAAAATTTCTTAATTTAATTTAAAAATAATAAAATTCAATCCTATAGAATTAATTATAAAAAAAAATTAATCCTTGAAAAAAAGCTCTGAAATTCCATTCCTTAAGGAAATGTTAAATGGTTTAGTAGATCAGTTGGGGAACATTTTTTCTAGAGATTTTATGTTTTACAAGAAGTTAACCGAGTCCTTTTTTCAGAAAAGTTCCATTGACTTTGTTAAAAAAATTATTTACGTAAAAATGACGGTAATTTCGATAAGCTCGGATTTTGATACTAATATTTTTCTGCCTATAATGTTTTTTAATATAATTAATGTTTAAGACAATTTTTGGAATCCTTTTTAATATTCTATACAGATTGTAATCTCACTCTTTTACTTGGTCTCTGTAAAAATTAATTAAAATTCCCAAAAAAACATTATTCCACAAACCTTTTAAACATTTCTCTAACTTCATTCAACAACATTAGAACCCATCCACACTCTATTGCGTAATACAGCTAATCCGTATTATCGAACCTCTCGATTCACAGAGCCCATCAATAACAAACACTCTAACAATCAAAACACCACCACCGCTCACATCATCCCTACGTCTCCCTACTCTACCTCAACCCCGCACTATCCACTATTCCTCCTCTTCTCACCCATCTCAAATCTTACCGTTTCCAGCGCACGGACACGAGCACTCACCGGCGCCAACTCACGCACTCACGCGGCGCCGCGAGTTATGCAACGCGCGGCTCACGCACCTCAGCCTATACCACCAGCGAGGACTACACTTCCAAGAGTCACGGCCTCGTTCGCTCGTCGCCGCAGTCTCGCAATCCAAGACTCGCGCGCGCATGACAATGGAGCCTAGTATAGTTACAGGCCGAAAATTCGCCTCCTTTCCGGGCGCGCGATCGACCGGCAGCGACGATATTAATATCATTCTCGTGCTCGAGGCCCGTTTGCGGCTTCGCGGGTCATGGAACTGCTCTCGCGCGCGGGGGGTGTATATGGGTCGCTTTTGGCGCTGACGATTTTGCGGCTCGACTTTGCGGTCGAAGGCGCACGCGTATAATTGCTGTTTGCGGAGAGAGAGAGAGACAATGATGGGGAGCCGTTGCGAGGACGATTAGCATCGATTCTCGCGCGAGCTTGGGCAAAAACGGGGACGCGCGATTTTCTTTCGCGGAAAAATTATTTATGCGCCGAGGCGGCCTTGATCCGAGCGAAGAGAGTGGATTTCGTTTTTCTTTTATTCTTAGAGCGGAGTGCTTTTGTTATTTAGAAAAAAAATCAGACTTTTTGGTTTGTAATTCATCTAATTTGTTGAATTAATTTGCACTATCGAATAGATCAGTTTTTGAAAATAAAAATATAACCATAATCGTGTAACTGTAACACACCCACAAATTCCAATTTCAGCGGTCATGAAATTTCGCCTTCCGACGTGATTTGTCACCCGTTAAAAAAACGATAACCACTCTCTAAACAATTCCACGAAACTGTATCTCCAGCTTCAGAAAAATCCCGTTACCTCGTTACATATTATAAAAATATTACGGCGTTATTGTTTTTTCTCCGCGCCTTCGGAACAATATAAGCGGCGCGCGTGACTCTCTCGACTCGTTTATAATTTCGTGGGTAGCGGCGCGCTCATTGTCTTTGGAAAACCGTTAGTGTCTTTACGAGCTCGCGCGCTCGCGGCGTGCGGATAAAAAAGTCCCACGTGTTCGTAATTTTCTTCTCCGGAGGCAAGCGGCTCATTATGTCGGCCAGCTCTACTGACGAGCGCGCGGCGGCATTGTTGCGTAGGGCGAGAAAATGAGTTTCTCGGGGCCCTTTTCGCAGCTCTGTCTCGTTTTCTGCATGAGATTGCTGTAGCGCCCAGCTCGACTGCCGGAATTGAATCCGACAAAGAAAAGTGCGTTGCTGGTTCATCGATTCTAACGTTTGCTATATGTACGGTATTTTTCATTCGTCTGGACTAGGCTTTTGTGGACGTCGGACTTTTTCGGAAGAGAAGTGCTAGCGAAAAAATTCAATTATGGGAATGATTTCTGGGGATCCGGTGCTTTTATTTATTTAAAGGGATTTGAAAGTTGACTGGGCTTTTCCGTTCCTACGGAGACATTTTTTTCTTTTTCTTTTGTACAAAGCCCATTTGGATAATGATATTTTATAAAGTTTA
>JAPYZA010005767.1:0-11835 GCA_030522685.1 Eupelmus azureus | reverse complement strand
TATATATATATATATATATATGAAACAGCATTTGCATGATTTAAGAAAAATAATAAAATTAAGACTTTAAACTTACGCAATTTCAAAATTTGCATAAAGTAGCAAACAAACCAGGTTTGTTTAGTTTAAATAAGTTTAAATACAAGCAATATTTATCTGTTATAAATATAATAATTCATTCTTCTTTTATTCTGTATATCCATAAAACATTAATTTTGTTTTTGAGAGTACGTAAGGAAATTTTTTTTTTTACTTATGCGCGTGTTTTGATCCGTTTTGCCCCAATGTGCGTCGGCAGCATGCACTCCAAGCACGCGAGTTTACTTTATCAATTTTTCTGCTGCATATGTCGCTGTGCTGCTGCCGGATGCTCCCTGTTCTTCTCCTTGTCTGTCGGTCGTTTAGTGACCTTGGTCCTGGACTGCCACCGTCCAGGTATTTGCTCGGATGACTGCTGGCAGACTCTCGTGGCGCTGCTAACTGGTGCTCGTGGACGGGGCTTTGTGCCTTCCCCTCGGGATGCCTGATGTTGGAGCGGGTTTGTGCCCTCGCGGAGCCGAGTCGCGTACCGATCGAAACCACAGTGCCTCCGAATTACTTCCGCTGTCTTTCGAGGGCCAGGAAAGAGTGTCCATCCTTCGGCAATTATCGGCTCTCGTACCCCGCGCGCATCGTCTCTCCTTCTCCCTCTCATCTCTCCTTCTCCCTATCGACTCTCCCTCTCTCACGTTACCTCCCTAAGGTTTGTTTGTTTGTTTGTCTGTGTGTGTCACTTTTCTATCGCGCTTTCGTTAATTTTAAATGAATCTGTGCATGATTGATTTGCCATGTCACAGCCGGAAAACATTTTCTTCTAGATTTTATGTTATACAAGAAGCTGACTGAGTCAGTTTTTCGGAGAAGTTCCATTATCTTTGTTAAAAAAAATATTTTTAGATATATATTAATATCAATATCAGAACTTATCAATATTCTTTATTATCGGAAATAAGAATCATAATGCGTTTTGAAGTGCCATGTCAATGGATCTCCTTTTACTGTTTCTACCTCTCGCACCGAATATTATGTGCCAGCGCGTGCCTTCTGCTCGTGCACTCAGTTATCGTTGCAGGTGTGACTCTATGCGTATGAGTGCATGTATGTGAGTGCGCGCATGTTTGCTTGACGCTCTGTAGTTGTGCACACACACACACACACACGGTTGAGGACCGCCATGGTGAGAACCGTTGTTGGCGTCATTTGTAAGCAGTGATGAGTTTACGGCACGTAGTCGGAATTTCCGACGTTTTTTACATACACGCGTAGAATAATGTAGTTTATGTAGATAAATGTATAAATACATGTGATAAATTTTGGCAGAGATTTAAATTTGTTTTCTTCAGTTTAAATCGATACGCTGCTAAGTCTGGTAACAACTTTTATACAGATTATATACTTGTTTACAAGCTGTTATTTACTGTGGCTATAGAAGTAAAGTTTTGCAAACATTTTACCAGTTTTGTCAGATAATAGGCTCAAAACGGTACTTAGTAGTACTTATTGACATACATAAAAATGGCAAATGCAAGGTAAATATCAAAGTAAAAAAAATTTGTTATTTAATTTACATATTTTATTTATTTTTTATATATTGTATGCAAATAAGTAAAAATTTTTCCTAAGCAGCTTGAGGATCAGTTTTCTGTAATTCTTCGAACTCTTTCTCTGCAAGTTTTTTTCTAAATCTGATTGAAGTTAAAAGTTTTAGATATATTCGTCAGTAGCTACTAGTTTCATAGAAGTTTGACTTAATGGAAAAATAACACTTGATACTGTTCTATTATTTGCTACTATCCCAGCCCATTTTCCAAGTTCTTTTTTGGAATTTTCAAATCCAACTGTCCGTTTTATCTAAAGATAAATTATTTGTTAACATAAATGAAAAATCACCTACATCTTTAACAATTAAATAAAAACATGTACAAACCCTTTCAGCAGCAGGCTTTTCCAGAGGTCTCGACAAAATACGTTTTTACTTTCTTGCTTACTCTTTTTATCTTTAGAATTATCATCATTTGCACTATTTCCATTTTTTGATTAATTTTTTTCATCCCAATATTTTCGATAACTACTTATGAAATCATCAATTTCTGAATGAGTTTTTGCTGTATTGATCCAAGGATTTTCTTTATCAGTACCAAGGAATTTTACAGGTTGTTCTGATTCATCGTGATTGACTTTAAACGCTTAGTTTTAAACTCTTATTATTATTATCACAGGTAAATCCTTATTATGTAACAGTCAATCGAACAAAATAAAGTTTTGAACACTTTGAATACTTATAATTATGTAAGTATTTTTAATACGTAGTCAAATTATTAAAACTTTATAGTTTTTAACAAAAATAGAAATTTTTCAACTGTTTTAAACGTTTAGTTTTAAACTCTTATTATAATTATCACAGTTAAACCCTTATTATGTCACAGTCAATCAAACAAAACTTTTTTAATTCGCTGAAAAAATGTATTAAGTTAAAAAAAAAACATAACTATAAGTTAATTTTTAAAAAATAATAGAGTTCTGTTGATTTATCCGTATGTTCAACGCTAATGTTATTGTTGGAAAATAGATTTAAATCTTTCTTATATGTAAAAACTGGAATTTTTGTAATTTTTAGCACAAATCGAGCTAAATTACTATGCTCTTCTTCGACAGCACGCTAAAAAGTTAAGGGCGACTTATAATTTTTTTCAAGAATTTCTTTTAAATATCCTACTTTATCTTTATAAGCGAAAAAACTTTTCATTCCTTCCTTATCCAATTGATTAATAAAAAATGCTCCCATTGATTTAATATTATTCCGATTAAGAATTTTTCCCTTGTAAAAGGGATGAAAATAATTTGCTGCTATATAATTACAGGATTCATATAGCTTTTTATGTGTTCTGCTACTTTTTCTACTATGGTATAATTTAATTGATATTACTTATCCAATATTTGATGTATTAATTTGAATAATTTAGTTAGATCCTCTAAATTATTTTCAAACTCTTTTTCGAATAAAAGCTTAATGGAATCTGAATGAACAGTATACATGTTTGAAACCAGAAGCTCTCGCATTTTTATTTTGACATTTTTAAGGAGAGAATTTAATCCTGTTTAATGCGTAGTCCAGTTATCTTTGTTTAAAGGAGCTATTTCGACTCCACTGTGTTCAACAAAATCACTTTGTAATGCAGGCGTTTTAAATTGCATGAGTAATTTGTTAGCTTGCTCTAGAAATGGCTTATCACTTACTGCTTCGATCAATGATTAACATTTTTGAAAGGCAGGTGATATAAAAATACTTTTTGTATGACTTATCTTCTTTAAAATAATAATCATAACTAGAATTAATATCAGAAACAATACAGTATACATTCGCTTTATAAACTTCTTGTGCATTTCTAATTGAATCTTGAATAAATGATTCTGTATCTTCAAAGAAATAATCTTGTTTAATTAAAATGTATTTCCCTACTTCATCATAAATTAAACTGAATTTATTTTCCATTGCTAATTTTGTGGTTATTAGCCGCACTCCGCATGAATCGATGTTCGATTTTATTTCTGAATGCTCACAGTGCAGTTCACTTAATACGTCTTCTAACAGTACATTCGCTGATGGAACATGTGGCAAGTAAGCTGGTCTCAAAGTTTTTATCAGATTTTGCAAATATTTAGAATTTATACATCCAATACTTGAATTTACTAATAAAAATTGCAGTCAACATTTATTTACATTTTTCACTCGTTTTGGGAAATATTATCAACAAAATTTTTTAGATTAGATGAAGATAGTTTTTTTAAATCACTTGCTTGTCGTTTAATTTTCTTTAAAATATGAATTGCAGGTTCAACTACATTAGCTGCATTATCGATTATCCCAATTTCAATTGGGATTTTATCTATATCTAATTCTGTAAACTATAATTATAAAAAATAAATATGTTTTATTGATAATAATTTAATTTTACTGATAAAATTTTAGTTAAGCTTATGTACATACCTGTGCTTTTGTAATTGCAGTTCCAAAGCTCGAGCTCGCTTTCCTTTTCATATGTTGCTGTTATATGCAGCAATTATTATATTATTTTTGTTTTTATTATCATCATTACTATTATTAGATAGATTACATTTATTTAAATCAATCCTGCACACACGCCTAATATGAAAAACAATATATTAATTTAAACTAATCTCAAAATACAAGCAACGTAAAATATACATTTAATATTTAATAATACCTGTACGATTCTAATCTGGATCTTGCGGTATTGTGAACATCAACATTGCATATTAAACAACATGCAATATTTTGTTTTTTACCAGCGCTGTTAACTATAGTTTTAGGCTGAAAACAAAGGTTTTCCCAGCCTTTATGAAGGGGTATGCCCCGGTTCATTTCAACCTAATAAGAATTACTGCAAAAAGGTAATTAAACAAAGGTTAAAACTAAAAAAAGGTAATTTTAAAAAGACTACTAAAGTTACTTTTAATTACCTTTTTTGATCGTAAGTGCACATACTCGAATGTCGATGACTAGACAAAAAAGGCTCGCGCTTTGGCTCCAATCTCGAATTTAAAACTACATGTATTCATACATGAAGTAGAAAATTTTGAGACTTTTCTACATGTATTTTCTACATGTTGAAAAAGTAATATTCTACACGTTTTTGTCTACCTACCCATCACTGTTTGTAAGCCCTTAGATGTTACTAAATTTAAATTTGATTAAATTCGAATTAATAGCGCGTAGTAATTCGCGATTGCGGAGTCGTAGAGGGGAAGTATTGGCGAGAGCGGACTTATAGCACCAACACAGCGACGAGAGGAGAGAGTAGAGTGATAAAGCAGAGAATACAGTTGTCGGCATGCGCGCGAAAATTTAAATGTAATTAAGTATATATAGTCTCTTATTATCGGTAAACTATTTATCGGCAGTCACTTTTAATTAACTCTATTGTGGATTTATAAATATTTTTTAAGAACTGTGTATCCTCTATACGATTTAATGCATTATTGTAATAATATATATTGAGCATTTCGAAAAAAAGGAGTCTATTAAGATATTTTTCTCTGCCAATAATTTTGACGTTATCAAAATTAATGTTATGGCCTGTATTACAAACATGCTCAGCAAAGGATAAGGTGAAGGATTTATTTTTTACGTCACGTCGATGTTCGTCAGTGCGTTTTTTGAGTTGTCTTTTACTCATACCGACGGACGTGCTCGTTTTAGTACCATTATTTGGTAATATAAATCATAAAAAATAAATATGTATCATTGTCTATGTTATGATGAATTGTTCATTCACTGATATAGTCACCCTATATTTAATTTCACTGTTGTTGTGTTAGTCGCTGTTGATGCTTGCACTGCATTTAACGTATTTTCTTCTGGATTCGCACTCGATGTGTATTTTTGAATTGCGCTTGCCACATCGTCTTGTGTTTTGCTCGCTGTATACACTTACATTGCGCTTTCTGTATTTTCTTGTGTCGCGCTCGCTGTATGTTCTTGTGCTATACTTTCACTTTGTATCCCCTGTTACATTGGGCTCCTTTCAGTAAATATAATATTGTCGTCTGACATGTTTATAATTTTTTTGCGCCACTTTGCTGCTGTGCAAAAGAGCTTTCTTCTTCTTCTTTCTTTCCTCTTCAAATTGTTTTTTATATTCTTGTATGAGTTGTTCTCTCATTGTTGCTAATTTTTATATTCTTTCTTCTCTCCCGGCGACTTTCTCCGAACTTTTTATTTCGTGCTATATTTGTAAATCTCCTATTCATCTGGCTTCATTTCTCGCACCACTGCTGTCTAAATTCTTCGCTGTGTTATGCTAGAGTGTTTGCATGCATTTTAATTTCGGCTATTTATCGCTCATCTATCACTCGTTGCGCTTCTTTGTAGTGCCTCTGATTTTCCCGCAATTCCTGTAATGTTTTACCCTTTCTCGATGTTGTGCTCCATAGCCCGCTCGCTTTCTCTCTCTCTCTCTCAGTATCCCAGAGTATTTGTTTTGTAGGGTGCAGCTGGAGTGACTCTCCTCCTGTTCTCGTGCACGTGATTTACAAACCACCAATAATTAAAGTGCAAAGAGGCTCTGAGCTCTTTTCCATCTTAAAGAACTTAATGTCTGAGTTCAGTCATAAAACGATTATGGGACATCTGAAAGCCAATCTATTGTCAACATGCGTCGCATTATACTGCCAATCTATTTTATAGTACAGTGTAATGCATAGGACAGCATCTCCTCACACATGGATTGACTTAATTATGACCGATTACAACGATGAAGAGCTGGACTTTGCTTACGAGTGGCTGCCCAGTTTTGAAAAGCACAGCATTTTAGACGTCACTATTGACATTTGGTGACACCTGTATGAGATTCTTTTTTATACAGGAACTACAACAACATCTGCCCGGGTGATTTAAATAACCTGCTTTTCCGCTGTGACTGGGTGGCTATGAGTCAAGTGGAAATCGATCTGGAGGGTGCTTTATTTAATTTGAATAATAACCTTTCTTTAGCTATTAATGAAATGACACCATTTAAAAAGGTTTGCTCGAAAAAGAGATATGCTCTTTAGTTTGGGGCAGAGTTGAGGCAGCTCGTTGATCAGCGTGATGCCACGTAGAGACGATACACACAACATGACAAATACACTGGGCGTGCAGAACTGCTTGATGGTTTCTCCGCCTTTGCAATGAGGCCGATGTGCGCATGATTGAAAAGCGCAACTCCTACATGCTGCAACATCTTTCTGGTGCTCTAGATTTCAACAAGAAGGAAATGCGCAATCTCGGCCTCTTGCCCGGGAACAAAGAGAAGAAACTTCAAAGTTTTTCGCTGGACCAGTTAAATGCTCACTTTGCTGGGGTTTTCACCTCCTCTCTTATAAATATTCATGAAGCAATGTATTTAATTTTAATTTGAAATGAGGAGTTTTCATTTTAAATCTGTAAATTTGCATGATGTTGACCTTGCCATTTCGCACTTCTTCTCGCAGACAAGAGGGGTGGATGGACTTAGTCAGCGAGGGATTGCTAAGGTTCTTCCAGTTATTGGAGAATTTTTAATCAATATCTTTAACGCCTCTTTTGCTAGGAGGGTTTATCCGGGAGCCTGGAAGAAAGCGCAGTTTATTGTCCTTAAAAGGAATGCTGCACCGTCATCGGTCTTGGAATTTCATCCGATTTCCTTGCTCTACTTCTTCTCTAAAGTTCTTGATAAAATTGCCCATTTACAGATCACCAAATATTTAAATCAGAGTAATCTTCTTGATTACGTTATTTTTATATTCTATTTAGAAATCTTCGTATTTAGAAAGTTTTACGTATTTTAATTCAATGTATCCATTTTGTAAAAATTTGTATGTATTTACACATATTGTCATGAAGGAGAGTAAAGCTACATTTATCTATATAACTGGGTGATAGGACGCTTTACGCGACTTTTCTATGGTATATTCTGAAATTTTTCTATCCTCTAAAGCGGAAAATCATGTTTAAAGCAGAGCAAGCTAAAGAAAGAATAGGAAAACGCTAAGTTGTATATCACTAAAGGCGGTCTCTCATCTATTTATCTATCTATCTATCGATCTACCTATCTAATCTATCTTATTCTTTACCGCGCTTCTTTTAACTGTTTGATAAAATTTTCATCTTGCCTTATCATCGATTGTGGTAATTGTTACCTTCTTTCTGCTTTAGCTTCTTTTATGTGTGTTTTACGGTCTTTCTTCGCCTAATCTTATTGCGCTTGCGTGGTGCCTTCTAATCATTCTCCTTACTTATCTCTTGCGCTTTACTCGCGCTTTTTTCTTCAATTTCGCTTGATGAACACGTAATCGGCGCTTGGCCTAAACTTATTTTCGCGTCACTCACAGCCAATTGCGGTATAGAACGTGAGATGATGTTATTTGCGGCATTCCCTTTCGCGTATTTTGCTTGCGCGACCACATAGATCAGTTCCGCGGTTTCATTGTGCGCTTCTACGCTCACACTACATTTATTTGATTACGCTTTTTCTTCGGCCAGCCGTGCTTTCTTTTAGGCGGCGCGTTTATTACTTCTTTATATGAATCGGTCTCTTCTTTTTCTTTGGTGTGTTTGTATTGAATATCGTCGCACGTACATAATTTTAAGTCTTTCGCAAGGTAAGAGCTATCGATTTTCTTACCGTATTTTTCAAGCTCGTATATATTATCGCTAATCTTTTTTATTATCCTAAATGGACCGATACATTTCGAAGCTACTTTAACGTTTATATTACTGTTTGCTGACGGTACAATTTCATTCTTTTCTCATACAAAATCGTCAAATATAATTTATATTTTCTTTTACTATTGTTATAATGTTTTTCTTATTTTTCTTTTTCGTTATCATTTTGATTTATCACGTCGTCATGTAGTCTTTTAATTTTCTTGTACATTCGATCTAGTTGTCAATATTTTTTATTTCGTTATTTAGTTATTCTTTTTGCCCTCCATTTTTATGCTATTTTTTTTATATAATTTGTCGATCTTGCAGGGCCAGTTGTGTTAGATAGTAAAAAAACTTTATTTGCTTGCCCGTCGCACTATGTACGCTTGTATTATGCAGGAATTGAAACTGCGCGATATATTTGTTCCATTCTTTTTGGTTTTCGCTTAAGTATGCCGATATCTTAAACTTTATTTATGTCAGAACGTGTGAGCTTTGAGTCCACGCATTAAGCCTCTCTAATTTAGCGCTAGACTCTACACAGCAGAGGCGCGCAGTGGACGTCTCTCTCCTACACGTCTATTAAGCTAGCAACGCCAAATGAAAAGGCCGTGACCAGACAAACACCATAATTTGTTGCTAATTTTTTGCTAATTTGTTGCTAAAAAATTAATTTTTTTGCTTCAGCCGTTTCCGAGAAACAGTGGCTGTGCTATCTTAAGAGTGCTTCACACCCCGAGCGAAACTCCGAGTGGCGAATGAGAGCGCAGCATTAGGTGCACATTTTTCTCTACAAAATACGTTTTTATTTTACATCAGATTGACCCAAAAATAATTGTATCGGGAGGCTGGAATATTTCTACACGTGGGAAAACTCAGACATTCACAGTATTAGTTTTGTAAATATGAAAAAATAAACAAAGAAAGTCCGGCGGCACGTGGTCGTCTGCTCGGAGAGCTCGATAGTTGCGGGTTACGGCCGCAGTCAGCAGCATTTTCTTACGTATTCTACAGGTAAGAAAAAGTCGTAATTCACTGGTTTAACGTATTACCGAATTTTTCGCTGTGTTACTTTGGACATCTAAACCATTAAAGCACACGCTAATCGTATTTTCCGTTACATTCGAGCATCTGGAAATTTGTTTCTCGGCAAATTCTTGTACATGCGGTTCGAGAAAGTCTGAAAAAGATGTTTTCTGGCATCCTGAGGATTTACACATTTTGTTGCCAAGCTTTTTCTTAATCACGTATACTCAAAAAGTTAAAAAATGATATTTTTCTTTATTTGCTGCAGCTGGTATTTTGTTGCTGAACATATTCGAATACTTACGTACTCTATAGGGAAGAAAAAGTAGTAAATCACTGTTTCAACGTATTACCGAATTTTTCGCTGTGTTACTTTGGACATCTAAACGATTAGCGTCTAAGCTAATCGTATTTTCCGTCACACTCGAGCATCTGGGAATTTGTTGCTCGGCAAATTCTTGTACATGCGGTTCGAGAAAGTCTGAAAAAGATGTTTTCTGACATCCTGAGGATTTACACATTTTGTTGCCAAGCTTTTTCTTAATCACATATACTCAAAAAGTTAAAAAATGATATTTTTCTTTATTTGCTGCAGCTGGTATTTTGTTGCTGAACATATTCGAATACTTACGTACTCTATAGGTACGAAAAAGTAGTAAATCACTGTTTTAACGTATTACCAAATTCTTTGCTGTGTTATTTTGGACATCTAAACGATTAGCGTCTAAGCTAATCGCATTTTCCGTCACACTCGAGCATCTGGGAATTTGTTACTCGGCAAATTTTTGTATCTGCGGTTCGAGAAAGTTTGAAAAAGATGTTTTCTGACATCCTGAGGTTTCACGCATTTTGTTGTCAAGCTTTTTCTTAATCACGTATACTCAAAAAGTTAAAAAATGATATTTTTCTTCATGTGCTGTACGAGAAAGTCTCAAAATGGTGTTTTGAGCATCCCTAAAGATTCAGGAATTTTGTTGTTAAACATTTCCTTGATCCCCTATAGTCAACATTTTTGAGAATTATTTTTTTTTTTGGTCTGATGTACCTGGAGTTTTATTGCTCATTATATTCAAACGCTTACATACTCCCAAAGTACAAACAAGTAGTATTTTATCGTTTGAATATACAGCCAAATTTGTTGATGAATGAATTTGGAATCCTAAAGAATTAACGTATACGGTCATTGTATTTTTCGTCACACACGAGCATGTTGTAATTTGTTGCCCGGCAAATCCTAGTTTCTGTGATTCGGGAAAGTCTCAAAACGGTGACTTCTGCCACCCTGAGGTTTTAAACATTTTGTTGCTAAGCATTTTATCGATCTTGCATACTTAACAACTTTAAAACTGACATTTTTCTAGGTTTGCTGTGCCTGGGATTTTGTTGCTCAGCATTTTCGGACACTTACGTACTCTAAAAGTACAAAAGAGTTGTATTTTACTGTTTAAATTTAGTACCGAATTTATTGCTGTGTTAGTTTGAAATCCTAAAGAATTAACGTATACGGTAATCCATATTTTCGATGCACTCGAGCATCCGGGAATTTGTTGCTCTGCGAATCCTTGTTTCTGCAATTCGAGAAAGTCTCAAAATGGTGTTTTTACCATCCTGAGGTTTTATATTTTGTTGCTAAGCATTTGCTTGATCCTGAATACTCAAAAGATTTAAAACTGATATTATTATGATTTACTTTACTTGGGATACTGTTGCTTAGCATATTCGAACGCTTACGTACTCTAAAAGTATTCAAAACTTGTATTTCACTGTTTTAACTTAATACCGAATTTGTTGCTCTGTTAATTGACATGGAAACAATTATTTAATATGGTAATATTTTTTTTAATTCATTAGCGTATCTGTGAATTCTTTTCTGAACAAATGCATGTATCTGCGAATTTACGAGGCATTAAAAAGCCTCTTATAATTGTCGTTACTCGGAACTCGTTGCCACGTCTTTTGTTAATTCTGTATATACTCGAATATTTGAAAATAATGTATTTCTTGGTTTGCTATACCTGGAATTTTGTTGCTTAGCAAATTCGAATATTTACGAACTGTAAAAGTATAAAAAAGTAGTATTTTTTTCTATTTGTGTCTAAAAACAACCACTTTACCCCAGCTTTTTATGCCCAACAAAACCTGAAAATCAATGCCTGCGTTACATAATAGTACATTGTGCAACAAGGGTAGAAAGTAAGCTTTGTTCAGAGATGAGTAGGGAGATTGCCAGAGACCGGGGAAAAGGTGAGGCCGCGAAAGTGCGCCTTGGAGTGCTGCCGTCTTACGGCTGAGCGTCAAACTATACACACGTTTATCAGGGGCGACGGAGTGAGGAGAGCAGCTGAGGAGAGTCGCCGGTGCTCGCGCACCGAACTATGTGTAAGCTCGAAGCGGCCTGGCGGAGCGACCCATTGCAATTGTTTCGCAGCGACTGCCTACTCCTTAGGACTTGAAAGCTTCCAACGATTATTTTTTACTAATTATAATAAAAAAATAGCACCAAAATGCGAATGGGAATAAAATATGTAATTGCGCAAAAATAAATTGAGCAATAACTGTATTTTATTTTCCCTATAATAAAC
>JAPYZA010005766.1:0-11836 GCA_030522685.1 Eupelmus azureus | reverse complement strand
GGACATTGCGTATAACTACACTCTAAAGCTTGATCAAGATCAAATACAACATCTCGACAGAATTTATGGAGTACGTAAAGAAGATGACAAATACATGATCGGCAATCTGCCAATAAATTTTAAAGGTAACGATATCAGTGTAAATGATGTTGCTTATCCGAAAACTGCTGGTTCGTTAGAGCTACTTGTCGTAAAACAACCTAACCAGAATTTTGTAAGTAACACCGATCTGGAAAACTATCGAAAAATTCTTGTAGCATCTAGTGCTCATAAAAATCGATACAATAAAAATGACTCGATTCGGGCTCACAATAGCAAAAAATTTAATATCATCATCGCTCCTATGTTCAATATGTTGAAAAAGTCTACTACAGGTGAATTGATATCTACAACTAAGAGAGGTACAGGCTTACCTCGATATAAAATTGCTAAAAGAGGCACGAGTATGGATTATGTGTACTGGAATGATCCAAACGAACTCGTTGACCGACTTCGTCTGCTAGTATCTGAAAGGTCAGCTGCTAATAACAACCACATCAATGAAATCCGCTCAATAATCGAGGAGCTTCGTGAAGCAGACTATATATATTGAACGTAAACGACGAATCACGAACCATTTTCATCATAAGCGTCTACGTGTTTAAACGTAATCTGAGTCGGACTGGAGTAAGAGGAGGAAATCGCGGACCTTCAGGCATTGGATACAAACTCACCGAAGATGGTCATTACGACATAGAAAACAAGAGGTTATGCAACGTTGCTTCACCACAACACTCGAACGACGCAGTAAACTTGGACAGGTTACAGCATATGGTTCAATTCGAACTTCGAATCGTATATGATATCTTAGATGACGTTTCATTAGAGATCCGAAAGTTCAAAGGTGAATACGAAGAGAAAATGAAAAAAATCGATGTGAACTTTGATGAATTTCAGCAGTTAATTCAATATTGAACTAATTCATTAAAAAACGAACTTCAGTAAGTGCTCGGCAATGCAGACAAATTAATCAATGCCTGTAATGCCTGCATCAGCGCAGTAAACTCTAGCCGTCGGTACAGTGATGATCACAATAGCAGCGCCCTTTATGATTCGTCTGCTGGGTCGGGCGCCGCGCGGCCTGTCTCGCATTTTAAAACGGACACCTTATCGCAGAAGGACAGCGCTCTACAGCAAATACTCGCTAAGCTTACAAAACTTGATGCGGTCGAGAATGGCTTAAAAACTCTGGATTCTTCTCTTAGCTCGCGTCTTGACGAAGTCCGCTCTGCAGTAAATGGTCAATTGAGTGATCTATCGGACAGAATGACCAGCATCGAGAGTAAGTGTCGTCTCTAGATTATTTACCACAGCTAGTATCGCGCCTCTCAAACGCCGAGGAGGCACTCACAAAGCTTCAGCAAGATTAAGATGCCATTCGAAGAAAACTTAACGATATTACTACCTCCAATGCTGTTGGTGCTGCCTCATCCATCTCCCAGGATGCTGTTGCTGATCGCTTTTCATGCGCTTCGTGGGAGAGCGACGGTGGACTCTAACCCTGGCGCTGTCCAGACCGATGCATCATCGGCAACACCCGGCTCATCGAAACCTCTCGTTATAATGATGTTTTCACGTGCTCTTGCTCAGTCGCTGACTTCTGCTAAAATAAAGCTGGGTGAGCTACACACCTCACAGCTTGACATTGAATTGCTGAAGCAGACTAAGGTGCCAATACCGTTGGTACCCTCTTTCATCAATGTCAATGAGATGCTTCCTTTCGAGGTTCATCATTTGCGCATGCTTGCTCGCAATGAGTGCAAAAAGAGAAAGTTCATCACTTTTGTTCGCAACGGTAAGATTTTTATTAAAAAGAAAAAGGAAGATCACGCTTCACACATATCCAGCGAAAATGATTTCAGGGATTTTTTAGAATAACGACACTGAATTCCAATTTTACCTATAACGTTAACCTAGTGCCTGTTTGTCCACCGCGTTCGCATGCCCCACCCTTATCAGTGTCTAATAATCAGGGTCTTAGAGTATGCCATTTTAATGCTAACTCTCGCCGTGGGCACATCGAGTTAGTAAAATACTTTTTATTAAATAAGGACTTTTTTCATGTTATAGCTATAACCGAGACATGGTTGGATCCCTCTGTCGATCTCAGCACTATAGTTTGCCTGCATGACTATGTTCTCATATATCGTGATCGCAATAGGCATGGTGGCGGTGTTGCTCTTTTTGTGCATGATCTGTATTTGCCACTTTTATTTGCTCACCAGACGGCAGTTGATCCGGTAAACCGGGAAAGCCTGAGTATCTCTTCTGCGAGATAGCTTTTGGTAATCATCCACCTTGTTTTGTCGCTGTAGTGTATCGCCCTCCACGCGCTCGATTTATCCGTGGATCTGATTTTATTGAGACTCACTACCCTGATGCATAACTACAGCACTAAGATAATCCTTGGTGACTTCAATGCGGATCAACTCGGCTCTATTGAGGAAGCTCTTTTTGTTCGTAGGCTCATTGATGGGAATGGACTGTAGTGTTCCTTACGGTTCGACGCATCACACTACAACGTCAGACACCTAGCTTGACCTTTGTTTGGTGGATCAGCATGATCCAGTCATGGATTTTTGGAAGACCGAGGTACCTTTTATGGCTGGACATGATCTGATCGCGGTCACGCTTGGATTGCAGACATCAAGACCTCTTGCCAGGTCATTTACTTTTCAAGATTTTAAGGCTATTCGGGCGGATTCTCTCTTGGAGTATCTTGGTAATCTTGATTGGGCTGTGGATGAGTCTGCCTCACTTGATGAGTGTGTGTCCATTCTTCAGACTCATATTAATCATGCGGTTGATGAACTTGCACCTTTAAAAGCTGTTTCTGCGAGTGGGAGGCGTCATCCTTGATTTACATCTGAGTATCGTAAGTTGATTCGTGATCGCGACAGACTCTACAGGCGTTTCCCGTGGATTTGTGGGCCTACCGTCGTGATATTGCTCATGAGAGAATTGAAGAAGCAAGACTTTATTATTACCACACCCGCCTGTCTCAGGTTACGGATCCTGGTGAGATCAGGCGTAAACTGGAGAAGCTGGGCATATCAACATCCAGGCGATCGTCATCATCGTCGTCTTCTTTTTTATCTAGCGAGCTTAATGCTTATTTCAGGAATGTATCATTTGATCCATGTGCCCCATTTGTGGCGAGTTTCCTGGACAATCTTGCTGCTGCTGATCGCCCAGGGCAATTTGTGTTTGATGAAATACAGATTTCTGATGTTCGTGCAGCGGTGAATCACTTTAGCACCCAAGCTAGGGGGCCGGATAGCATCCCTCAACGTGTCATACAGCTTGGGCTTCCTGTTATTGAATCTTTCATCTGCAGAATTTTTAACCAATTACTGCGAGAGGCCTACTTTCCTCGCTGATGGAAGGAATCGGTTGTAATAGCTCTGAACAAGGTGAGTTGCTTTCTCTCCAAGGCTCTTGAGTGGTTGGTGCATCAGCAGGTGTTTGCATGTCTTGAGTCCAGGCTTTTCTTAAATACATCCCAGACTAGTTTTCTTGCGGGACACAGTACGTAGACGGCTCTTTTCAAGGTCCCTGATGATATCAGGCTTGGCATGGACAGAGGGCTCGTGACCCTGCTGTTACTATTTGACTTCAGTAAGGCCTTTGATTCAGTCTGTCAGGTAAAACTTCTCAGCAAGTTGCTTGATCATGGGCTCTCTGAGATGGTCATTAGCTGGATTGCGTCCTATGTGACTGGTCGCAGGCAGGCGGTCATTGACGATCATGGAAATTCTTCCACTTTCCTGGATCTTAATACTGGCGTGCCACAGGGATCTGTGCTAGGACCCTTGCTCTTTGCACTATATGTTAATGACTTGCCTTTTTGTCTCGACATCGATGTCTCCCACGTTATGTATGCGGATGATCTGCAGATAAATATTGGCTGGCCTCTGGATGAACTTGATAGTATATCGAGCATCATTGCCTGGGCTGCGCAGAATAATCTGAAACTTAACGTCGGAAAAACAAAGGCGATTGTGGTGGGAACTCCATACTATATCAATCAACTGACATCTGCTGCTGCTGGCACGATCAATATTGGTGGCACTGAGATTAAGTATAGTTCTTCTATGAAGGATCTAGGAGTGATACTGGATTCTAAGCTCACCTGGAAAGAGCATATCAATCACGTTTGTCAACGTGTGTATTCACTAATGTATCTTCTTCGTTATTTCGGGAAGAGCACGAATCTTCTGTTGCGAAAGCATCTAATACAGATGCTTCTCTTTCCGGTAGTCGATTACTGCTGCCTAGTTTACCGTGATATTTCGGATGAACTCAATTTAAAACGCCAGAGACTAGTCAACTATGGCATACGTTATATATACGGTGTGAAATGGTGTGAGCACATCACTACTTACAGAGAGGAGTTGGGCTGGTTGACCGTTGCCAAGCGCAGGGATTACTTTGCGGTAAATCTTCTCCGAAAAATTTTTAACTCTGCAACGCCGTCTTATTTACTTGCCTTCTACAGTTTTGCCGTTGCTATTTGTCCAGTTAGAGGGAATATGGCGCCGTTAGATATTCCCAAATTTAGCACCGAATTACTGCGTAAATCATTCCAGGTTAGCTCTGCGTATTTGTGGAATTCACTGCCACCTGCATTACGTAATATTAATTCTGTTCCGCAATTTAAATCGAAACTGTATAAATATCTGTTTGAACACGAATAACTTGCAGCAACTGTACTTCAAATCAGATACTTATTGTTAATATGCACCGTGACACGTTATTTTTATTTCTAATAGATACTGTGATATTTCTGATTGTTCTGAATATTTTTGATTTTTATTTTTACCTCATATATATATATATATATATATATATATATATATTATTCATTCCCGTACTTTTGAGGATTGCGACGTTGCCAGCGCTAAAGAACCCATGCTAATTTGCCTATAATGACGTCACAAAAATCCTCAAAAGTCCGCGAACTTTTGAGGATTTTGTCCAACAACCCGTATTTCCCTATGCATGGAAACACTGTTGAATCCTCAAAGGTACCATTTGACATATTTATATATATATATATATATATATATGCTACTTTGTAACTTGTAAATTTCCTTGTAATTTTTGTAAACGTTTGTAAATCTTTGTACATTTTTGTACAACATAATGTACAGCAGTAAAAACTAATCTATTCTAATCTAATCTATTGGGCGTAAACCCCCCAAAGAGATATCCACGGGCACTCGGCGCCGATCCTGAGCGCGTAGCCGGTTTGTGGGGAACTCGAGCCCACTGAGTGGCTCTCCTCGGTTCCTCAGTCCGAAGGCCGCAACGATACGATCGACTCGTAGTCGTTCATCGTGAGCTGCCGGCGAGTGTTACCCCGCCGACCTCTTGGACGCGAGTCGGGGACCCGCTGCTGCCTTGCCCTCTTCTCCAGTTTCAGGTCGTGGAGGTATTCAGGAGGTGGCGGGAGCGGCGCCTTGAAGACCACTTCCGCGTAGGATCGCCCCGACACCACTGGATCACTCAAGGATTGCTCACTGATACCAGCGCGGTCCAACTCCACAGGAACTGGGGAGGAGGAAACCTTTGAGTGGGTTGACACGGCCTTTGCGGAGGCAGTTGACATACGTACCTTTCCACCTCTGGCTTTCCCCTTTCCAGCTCCTTTTGCGGATGCATCCGGCGGGCTGGCGCGAGCGGAGGCTCGCGCCCTGGCCTGTTTCCTTACCACCACGGTCCAGTCGTCCAGGAGCTCCCTCAACAACGTCGGCCCAGCTGGAAGAGACACTCGGCTTGTGTGCGCCGGCGCCTGGAGCAGGAGCGATATCAGACGCCGATGTCGTTGGCTGCCCCAAGCTCGCTCCTTGGTCCTCCTCCGCACGGCTGGTGGATGCCGTGACCACTGCCCCCCCCCCCTAACACCTGGGCAGGCGAAGCGACGAGAACAGGGGTCAGGATTTGAGGCACCTTCCAGTCCATGGGCATGGCTTGGCTCGTCGCGCCGACGGATTGCTCCGCTAGCTCTCTAACCACTCTTTCAGCGACGAGCTACTAGGCGTGTTGCCACTCCAGCTGCCTCTCCACGGCTCCGTCCGCCAGGGCCTGCTCAATTGCTTCGTCGAACCAATCCATCTTTACCTGTAAATACCGCGAAAAATCAGTCACCGAATAGCAAAATTTCAATTCCCGTCACCAACAGATACCTAGTTATACGACCAAACAGCACTACCACCACCTGTCCAATAGCATGCTGCAACATTTACAATTTACTCTTCAACCGAGGAGGAATGTACCTCTTCAGGTCTGAGACGTGGGCCTTCGAAACCTTCCGACCAGGCGCCTCGAGTTCGTAAACCACCGACGATAAGATCTTGATTTCGAAAAGCCCGTCAAACTTAGGCATCAGCTTGCCAGAGATGACTTTTGCTGCATTTGACCAACACTGTTTAGTGCCTCAGTACTAAGTCACCAACCTAAAAAGTCACATCCTTTCTTCCCTTGTAGAGCTGCTCACCCTTTGCTTGAGCTCGATCGTTGTGTTTTCTAACTAGATCACGGAGCGCATCTAGGCGCTTCAACCGATTTAACCAGATCTGTGGATCGAGCTTCAATTTCCGGGGATTCGGTTCCACCTCACGTCCCAAGCTTTTAACCGGTCGAAGGTTTCGTCCAAAATTAAAAAACGCCGGGGGTACTTTCGTACTGGCCTGTACAGCAGTATTTAAGGCGTGTCTAAATTCGTGGAAATGCTCGTCCCAACGACGATGATCAGCTCTCACGAAGGTTGCGATCATCGTCTTGAGAGTGCGATTTGCACGCTCGACTGGATTTGCCTGTGGGTAATACGGTGGAGTTGTCACATGCTCTACTTTACACTTCGTCAAAATGTCGTCCAAGTATTTGTAAATGAACTCTGTGTCATTATCCGTCAAGAGATAATCGGTAGTCTCCCAACGGAAGAGCACGAGATCTTCAAACGCCCTTGCGATATTCTTTGCGTCGGCTGTACGCAGCGGCTTCAGCTCAACCCACCTTGTGAATAAGTCCTGAAATACTACAATATATTTGTATTGGCTCTTACTCCGAGGCAGTTCCGTCACATCAGCCGCTATGACAGCCCAAGGGCGCTCGACATTCCGTTTTCCCATCAGTCCAAGAGATCCGCTTTGCGATACCTTATACTTGTGGCACTCGTCACAACTTAGAACAAATTCTCTAGTGTCGTAATAAATGCCAGATCAATATTATTCAGACGCGATGCGACCATATGTCTTCTCTGCCCCGAAATGCCCAGAAGACGGATCGCAACGTCGTTCAAAACTCGGTCTCGATGTTCTTCAGGCACAACCAATCTCAAATTTTCTTCTCGAAATAATATAGGATTGAGTTTATCGCGCGTGAAATGATACAACAGCCCATCCTCCAGCTTCCAATCCGGAAATTTCGGAGGAGACTGTTACACGACTTTTACGCGCGCCATATACCACTGATACTGTATGTCCGGATAATCTGCGACTTTCAAACTCATACGCTTGATACCACTAGAGAGAGCATCGAGGACATGACGAAGTGCACCTTTCTTATGCACGATGTCAAAGTCCCATTGCTGCAACTCTAGTACCCAGCGAGCAAGTCGCCCAGTAGGCTCTCTCAAGTTTTTGAGCCATTTCAAAGCACTGTGATCCGTAATGACTGTAAAATGATAGCCCTCCATATACGGTCTCAGTCTCTTAATGGCCCAAATCAGCGCCAAGCACTCCTTCTCTGTCGCTGTGTAGTTCTTTTCGGCCGAATTTAACACTCGGCTGACATACACAACAGGGTGCTCGCCATTCTCGTCATCTTGCGTCAACACAGCCCCAATAGCATAATCGCTAGCATCGCATTGGACTGAGAATGGTCGTGAGAACTCCGGCCGTGCAAGAACCAGCACTTCAACCAGCGATTTCTTGAGTCTGTCAAAAGCCGATTGTTGTTCGTCATTCCATTCGAAAGCTTTCGCCTTGCGGAGTAGCCTCACAAGCGGAACTTTGAGCTCTGATGCTCCCGAAATAAACCGCGAGTACCATCCCATCATGCCAAGAAATGTTCTTAACGCCTTAACATTAGTCGGTGTTGGATAGTTTAATACTGGTGCGACTCTATCTGGGTCTGGGCGAAGGCCTTCATAGTTTAAGACATATCTCAGGTAGATGACTCGTGCACAACAAAACCCGCTTTTATCCAAATTTATTACCAAGTCCGCCTGGACCACCCGTTTGAGCATGAACTCCAATTATTTCAGATGTTCCTCGAAGGACTCAGTTACGACTATTAAGTCGTCGATGTATCCAAAAACGTACGGTTCGCACTCTGGGCCAAAAAGTTCCCGATGAGACGCACGAACGTCATAGGTGCACCATTGAGGCCAAATGGCATTCTATAAATTGCCACAAGCCTGATCAAGCCACGTCGAAGGCAGTATATAGTTAGTTGCAGTATATAGTATATTGCTTGCTAGTCTCGCTCAAGGGCACTTAATGCTAAGCCTTTTTCAGATATACTTTTGAGATGAACTTGGTTTTGCGCAATTTGTCCAAGATCGAATCCATATACGGCATAGGATAGGTATCATTGCGCGAAACCTTGTTCAACTCTCGATAGTCGACACAAAGTCTGAAATTGTCCTTTCCTTGAGGAACAATGACTGGCGGGCTACACCATTTACTTGCGCTAGGCTCGATAATGCCCAAGTCCAACATTCTTTTCACTTCAGCCTGTGGAAACTCAAGCTTCTTCGGCGACATCCTGCGCATTGGAATTTTAAACGCCCTTGCACCTTGAACATCGACCAGGTGTTCAATCAACGTCGTGAAGCCATGAACGAGTTTCGCGGAGGTATCAGGCGCGCGGTAAGCACAGCCACCTTCGCCTTTTACTAGCTTGAAGCTTCTTCAATTCCTGCGCATTCCACCATAACTGGAGCTGCACTGTCTGAAGGTCCAAATTCCCTTGCACTCAAGAAATTCCTCCAAACTCCGTCCAATCCAATTTTCCAACGAGCAGCTCGATGTTCGACGCGCACGTCCCAGTCTCTAGCAAAATCAACAACAAGAACCAAATCGTGTTGATTTTGCTAGAGACTGGGATAATTGAGAAATTACACTCAATTCTTTATTCGTTACAGCTCCAGAGTCGCTTTCTGGATCCGAAAAGTCAGACTCTGACTCACTCTCTATCTCGTCCGACACCCCATTCAATAAACCAAGGTGCACTTCTGGTATCTGATAGGAGGTAGTGGGTGAGTCTACACCCCTGCCTAGCAGTTTTTCGCACCCTCAAGCATATAGCAATCGTTACATTTACTGCACTACACCAAACGCAATGCATTTGCTGCGAAGGCTGCGTAGGCGGTTGCACAACTCGTTGTTGCTGCGACGGCAACGTGAATTGCGGCTGCTGTACCCACTAAGATGGCTGCTGCTGCACAACACGTTGCTATACTGTACTGCTAGTTGGCCATATGACCTAAAGCTCCGCAAGCATAGCATGAGCGAGTAGCGCACTCCGATGCGCGATGTCCAACCATTTTGCAGGTGTGGCAAACACCTACAAAATTACCCAGGGGGCCGCTGCAGGCCCGACTCTCCCTGAGTAGCTCCCTGAACCGGAGTCTTAGACTTTGTCCAAGATTTTTGGTAGGTTTGATTGAAGCCAGGCGCTGTCTGTACAAGTTGCGCCACGTTATACCTTGGCGCACCTGTTGGCTTCGCCGCGGACTGAATCGCTGCTACTTCTTCCTGGCTCGACGAGTCTGTTGACTTCTGATCGTTTGCCGAATTCTTCTTACTCTTCCTTTTCTTCTTCTTTACCTGAGTCGCGAGTTCTTCCGTTGGCGCCAAGCCTTCGTCGATCAGTGCTACCTTAGCTGCCGAATTTTGGTTTGCAGGTCGACTTTGGTTTTGAGCGGCGTCTTTCGACTGAGAGGTCTGCAGAATGGTAGAATATCTCGCATGATCCTCCCGGACTTGCTCCCATTTCCGTCCAAATTTCTGAATATCATGGAGCGTTCGGACTGTATGATTAGCCATGAACTCTCTATACCTGGGCTGCATTTGTTTGATCGCTGTCCGAACCAATTTATCCTCCGAGGGAGGATTTTTGTATCGTCGAGCGATCAACTGCAACGCACAAAGGACTCACCTTTAGCTTGCAGGCGAACAAACATTTCTGTGTCCAAACTCTCGTCCGAAACTTCTTTACAATACTGCTCGCGATATAGGCGCACAAATTTTGTCCAAATTTGAATTCCTTTCGCGACAATCAAATAGCAAGTCTTGGCAACTCCTTGAAAGATACTGCCTAATGCATAGAGTCCAATAAGAATTCCTCCGCGTTCTCAGAATTACTTCCCGTGAATCTCAAATTCCGACCTTTGAGCACCTTTATACATTCGGACTGCTCATAGCCTGCGCCCTCTCGGCCCCGATGCTCGAGTCTATCCCGCCTTGAAGCTTCAGATCCACTGGAAGTTCGCGATTTTCGCGATAGCATCCGGACTGGCTTCTTGATGATGCTACTCATTGCTGCCGGCGGAATTGGTTTCAAAACAACAATGCTACTCGGACTCTCCGTGCTCGACGAGCTGTCCGAATTAGTGCTCTCTGTTGAACTTGAGAACTTTCGGTTCCGTGACTGCGGAGGAACCTTTGAGTTCTCCAAGGACGGTTAGCCAGCGTCCGTTCTTCCCGTTGCGCGAATGATTGGAGCAGTGGCATCAATGTTTTCATTTGATCCAACATGGCGCGCATCTCCGATTTCTCGGGTGACACACCGTCTGCTTCATCTGCTCTATTATTCGTTGAAGATCGGCTACCGTTGCACCTTTCGATTTGCTCTTGTTGATGTTAGATGTCTGGTTAGCTTCCATCTGGTCCACATTGTCCGACTTCTGCTGCTGCTGGCTTGACGGCAATCCTGCCCGTAAGCCTGACAGAGCATTGATTGGCTTAATTTGCTGATTTTCACTAATTGACTCTCTAACATTTTGTTGGTTGAGTGCCAACTCTTGGAAGACGTGGCAAAGGAATTTGGGAATGTGTTGGCTCATGAGTTAGCGGTATCATCAGCTGTATCAGCGCCACCTGCGCCACTCGCTTCTCCATCCGACATATCCAACAGGTTCGGTGAAACTACGCTTGACAAATTCTCTCCTCCATGCTTCTTCTTTCGTGTTGCCCATAATACTGGGCAACAATAGGCGACGGTTTTCACCGTTCGGCGATTCGCCAGATCCACCGAATTCTGCCATGGTACAGTATCCAATTGATACTGTCGGCGCAAAATATATCGCCAGTCTCTCCCGAACTTCGATGTCCTCTTCATCTTGGCACAGTCCCTCCTGGCCCATAACCCGTCTAACTTCAGCGATGTCCATCTTCTTAACACCCCGCCTGACAGTGCAGATGTATAAACACTATTAACTCGCCAGTAGTCTAAACAATTCAATCAACGGCAAAACAAAAAGAAAATAATATTTAAACAGCAAATGAATTTTCGCAATTTGCAGTTCAAATCAATAATAACAAAAAAATAAAATATAAAAATAATATGTATGTATATATATTAAAAAAAAATAAATCAATATTTATAATATAATAAATAATAAATAAAAAAAAATTTAATTATCATCAACTACTACTACCAACAACAACACAAAAATTTATTTCACTCAAAAAAAAATTTTCAATGTCCAAAATCAAATACAAGTCTAGAGCCACTACGCTCGCTCTCTCTCTCTCTCTCTCTCTCTCTCTCTCTCTCTCTCTCTCCC
>JAPYZA010005765.1:0-11837 GCA_030522685.1 Eupelmus azureus | reverse complement strand
CTCGCTCCTTCGTTGGGTATAGCCACGAGTCTCAAAACTCAGCTGTAAATTCTTTCCAAACCGGTGCATCGATTCCATAATATTAGCTCTCGGCTCTTTTTGCTTTTGCATGAACGTTTGCCTTAAATTGAGCCAAGTGAGGACTGAACGACCGTTCGCCGCAGAAAATATTGAGGAGAGTGTGGCGCTTGCAATTATATCTCGTACTTTATTTTATCCTTATCGTTAGCTAATTCATTTGATAAAAATATTATTCATTTTTTCCCGTATTATTATGATTACTTCCTTTTAATGTTATTGTTTATGTTGTATATACACGTTTCGAGCATTTTCGAAAAAAACTTCATTTCATTTTGAAGTTGGGTTCAGTATTTTGAAGTGGACTTATTCAAAAGTAACTTAATGATTACAGTTATATTCAAGTCACTTGGATCCATAACAACTTTTTTTTCTTATTTCGAATATTTTCATTTCAGTTTTATTAAAATCATATAGTTATTATAATATAAATATTATTATTTCTCAATAGTCTGAATATTAAAAGTTAAAAATGTTTTTCTTATCAATTGATATAAATAATCATCTTTTAGCAACATTTATTTTATTTTTCTAAAAATATTAACTAATACCTAAAGTCATTTACAAATCGAACTAAACCATAATAGAAACCTAACCCATCCCACTCCCCCAAATCCACCACCCAATTTTTCAATACCAAGCAACAACACCATCGATCGCCGATAGCCAAAACCCGAACCGCTCCACATCCATCCACTCACCTCCATCCTCCCCCCTCCTCTCTCAAAATCGAAGATAAGCCATAACTCGTCCGATCCTCTATACTCTCGCGACACGTCTCCTGCGGGGCGAACGAGAGAGAAGACACACAGAGAAGGGAGCGGCTCGTTAAAACGGCCAAGCCAGAGCGCCCGAGCCGGTAATTTATTTATCGCTCGGCTCGCTCGCACCGCGCGCCAGCACAAAGCCAAGAGATATTGGCCACTGCTGCCGCTGCTGTTGGTTCGGGAGCGGCAAAAGTTAACCTCGCTCCGTCCGGTAGCATCCGGTGAGTGGCTCAGCCAAGAGTGAGCTGATCTCCGCGCGCTCGCGGTGATTGATAGTGATTTGGCAGATAGCGATCGGACGCGAGAGGCTGCACGTATATATACACACACGCACCTGACCGCGGGGGGAAGAGAGAGAAAGAGCGCGCCGATTATCCGGCAGCTTCTCTGTCTTGTGCTGCGGATCTATCAGCGCCGGCGCATTTTTGCCCGGCGGCCGTCTTTTGCCCTCCCCCTTTCGATATTGTCTGGGAACTCGGGAGGTTTGAAGTGTTTTTTTTAGTGGGTTTTTTCGGTGGGATGAATTGGGGTGCTGGGTTTTTGTTAATGATTTATTTGTTGTTTTATGTTGACCAAATTTTATGTTATAATAAGAAATGTTTTAAAAACTTTAACTATAAGAGTTTAGAAAATTAGTGGCCTAATTTACTAACTGCAAATGAAAGCGCGTAATTATCGTTACGCATACTTGGATTTACAGTGTGACCGTTTGGCAGATTTAAGCTAGCTCTTTTAAGTTATTACTAATGATTTAATATTGTTTAAAACAACATTAAAAGTAATTTAAAACAATCGTACTTATTATTATTATTCAATTCATGCCTTTTAACCGCACAAAAACTAAAATAAAATTTGTCTCAATAAAACCTCAGCGAAAGAAACACCATTTTTCATCCAACCTTGTCAGATTTAATTTCAATTTCAAAAGTCGCCTCTTACCAAAAACCAATTGTATCGAAAGGAAACAAAACTCACAATACACCCGAAATAATCGTTACTTTTCGTCCTCCATACCCACACACGCACAAAGCCAAAAATCCAACCATATCTCTATATATACCCATTTAACCGACAACGATCAGCCTATCACCTCAATCTGTCCGCAATTGTCTCCTCATCTCAAACGGCCACCTTCACTCCACCCGCGCACCAGGCCATTCTCCCAATAATCCAGTAGCCCAAGAAAGCAGCGCACGTAACAAATCCCCCCAGTCGATCTCCTCACCTATCTCTCCCTCAGCCACCCAACCATCTTCAGACAGACGCGTAAAAGACAAGCTGGCTCTTCCTTTTTACTTTATATATCCAGCGAGCGTGGCAAAGGTTAGCGCGCGCGCGCGAGCGGGCCTCATTGTGCCCGCGGGCCATTGTGCTCATATATAGCTCGGATGCTGCAAGAGGCGCGAGAGCTGGAAGCCATTATCCGCCAGCGCTATCAGCCAGCACGATCTTAGGAGCGCGGGAGGCCGATCCCATAAGTCCCGAAATAGCGCGACGGGCCACCCCCTGAGAGTGAGCCGCCCCCGCGGAGAGAGCCGTATACGTGTGTGTATACTAGACACCTCCTTAGACACCCTTTCAATTTCCTATATACGGCCGATAATCATCTCGGGGCCGGGAGATGCTTTTGTTGGCCAGAGGAGAAGTTCGCCGAAATCGTGCGCGGTTTGGGAGGTGTGGGTGTCTGTGTGTGTGTGATTGAAATCAGCGGAAAATCAAATTACCAAAGAGGAGGGTGACACTGCATTATATAAACTTGCGCCCTCGCGGTGTGTATGGATAGGACCGTCGTGAGTTACTAGATCTGTTTTCGTGGAATGCTCCAGGTTCGAATCTTCATTTTTCATATCGACTGCACACGTAGCCGCTGATGGCCATTGACTGGCTGTATTGACTCGCCTGACAGATTCGTCATTAGTCTATGTATGTGAGAGGCTTGGGTAGCTGTAGTTATTGGAAAAGTCTTGGCGTAAGATTCGAGCGTGTGATTGATTTTATTAAGCGTAAGTATAGAAAACACTCGCAGCAGGATATGTGCTCATTGTCAGGATAATATGAAGATGTTAGGCGGAGATTTAGCTGAATGGCTTTTGTCGTTTTCGATAATGTATTACGTTTTAAATGGATTTTCAATGGACCGCGCTGTCTGTGGGGCCTGGGTTTTTTGTTGTGTGAGAAGTTTTATTTTTGTTTACTAATTTTTTTTTAGCGAAACTTGATCAGATACATAAATGTTTCCGATTTATTATTACGAACAGACGTATTCTTGTGTTTCTATAGAATTAAGCTAAAGTCTTAATTGTTATTATTAATTTTAAGAATTTATCATTGAAATTTTAATATTCACAGAAACTCGTACTGAATAATTAAAATATTAATAATGTATAAAAATATCGATAGCTTATCACAAATTCAACGATTAATACTCTCTGTACAGCACACCGCAACATTAACAATTTGTTGCCGGAAATTATACCAGTTACACGTTGACTTTTAATGCGAGACGGTTACCCTGCTACACACTCTCACACACGGTAATCTTTATACGGACAGACTTGTCGCCTGTCTGTTAAAATAACATTGTTAGCTCGACCCGGTATACAGTATGCACTGCACCCCTATGTATAGTTACAATCTTTCCCATCTAAATTTCCCAGAGTGCCCAATCACTCTCGCAGCATTTTTATGCAAAAATCGAGCTCCTTGTGTATGTGTATAGCTTAACGTACAATACAGCAGCTAGTATAAATTAACGCGCGAGCGAAATAAACTTAGTACGCGCAATATTAAACATCATGATGAGCGTGTGAGAACCAGACTCGTGAATCGCGGCTGATTTTCGCGCGCCTTGAGGAGAAGGTATAGGATGCTTGAAAGCGTAGTTTATGGTTGATGAAATTGATGCATCGATCGTTTGAACTTTGAAATTTAAATGGGATAATTCAATGTCAATAATTTGTATTGAGATGCAAGTATTTGTAGTTGTAATTTATTAAAATTTTATACGTGCGAATGCCCCTTATTTTGAAATGTTTTGTTAAGGTGCTGAATTTTTTATTTATATTTCAATCAGACTTGAAATGCGAATAGACTTCAAAAGAACCCTTTTGACGCAGCTGACATTTGACATAAATAAAAAACATTGTGTTTAATAATCAATACTATGAAAGACAAGAAAAAACTAGATATCAAATTCGTCCAACAAAGTTGAAAACCCCGCCAACGATAAATCTAGAAAAGTGATTTTTTAATTTGTCCATCCATACTCCCCGGCAATGCCTCAAGCCCGGCTCCCCTGTCAATAATTCTTCCTTTAATCACCGGCAGAAGAGAAAAAAAAGACAATTCCTCGTCGCGCGTCCGGCTATTTAACGGCTCTCGAAAAGACGACATCATTCAACCACCTACACACTTACACAAACTCCAGCCGGCAACAAAAAACCACTAAATAACCGCTTTCTCGCGGGCTCGCGTTAGTGTGAAAGAGAGCCCGATGCGCCCGCGGAGCGGCAAACAAAAGAGACGAAGAAAAAGCCCCCCTCTGTCCAACTGCAGAGAGCGAGAAAGAGGAAGAGCCAGCTCTCTCGACGGAGAAAATGGAAAAGAAAGAAAGGAGCGCGTATAACAAGCCAGGAGAGCTTACAATCGAAAATACACAAAACGAAATTATTATCGCTGCAGGTGTTTCTCCCTCTTTCTCTCAGTCTCTCTCTCTGCGCCGAAAATTATCGCGAGCCATCACGCACACGTTTCTATATGTATACGTGTACGTATATGTATATATGTGTATAGGTGTGCGCAAGCGGGAGTTACGATGGGGGGCCGAGGCTGTGTAAACTGTCCAATAAGTAAGGCCCCGAACACGGCCCTCGCTTGTAAGCCCTTTGCTTCTTGTAGACTTTGTACGTGGCGGCGGCATAACGCGCGCCGCAATAAAGAATATCTCCCGGCACGACAACGAATAAAAGCCAGCGCAAAGAGCGGCTGACTTATCTCGGCCCGGCCGATCGCCAATGGAGCTTTCTCCCGAGCGCTCCTGTGTATATGCAGGCTTGATAAAGAGAGGAAGTGAGGAGGGGAGGGAGGATATGTGTGTGTGGGTAATGACGTCGACCTTTTTGATCTGTAACATGCGTGGATATTTGCGGAAAAGAGGATGCTAACGACAATTGATGACAAATTAAAGAATAGCTGCGAGCAAGGATGTGTGTATAAAATGAGCAGGTGCAGGAGATGAAACTTTTTGTTGTAGGGTTAGTTTGTGGGAGCTGTGAAAGGTATAAAGTTATATTTTAATTGGTGGTTTGGTGGTGTCAGTGGGTCAGATAGATTGTAGAAAAAGTACTTGCGGAAATTTATATGGTGTGAATGGAAGGAAATACTATAATTAATTTGGATTTGGGAAAAAGAATAACGATTTTGATGTATAAGTTTGAATTGTGATAGGCATTTGATTTAAGTTGATTGATTCATGGAGATATCATTGCTCGGACTATTATATACCTGAATGCTAATTGATCTTGAGCGTGTAATTGAATACATCTAATCGTATCGGCTGTAGCGCGTTAACGTCATAACTAATAACACCGTAGTAAGGTATTGTTTTTCAAAGTGTAACATTTTAATTATTATCTCACTGGAATAAAATTTTCTTTACATAAAGTTACACCTTAAAAATATTTAAATTAATACATGCATAATTAACTTACAACTCCTATAAATTATTTAACAATTCAATTTCTACTTATTTCAAATTTTTTAACATTTCAGCTAAAAAAAACCACAAATTCAAAAATTCAAAAACCAAACGAACGCGTCAACTTCACAGACACGGGCGCGACATGAAAGGATCGAACGTGCAAATGTAAGTAATAGCAATTAACACAATGCTATAGATACTTTTCCTCTCTCACTCTCACACTCGCACGAACCAACTCACCAGCAGGTATAGGTATACGTATTACCACGCGTCGTCCTCTAGGCGGCTATTTTTAGAGGTCGAGTCATGTCAACCGGTCTCCCATAAAGACTTGCGCACATTCGCTTGCCTCTCCAGCTTCGCGCGCGCGCTCGGCTAGCTCGTGCACTTAGTGTGTAAAGACGGACACGTGAGCCCCGCAACTGGACTTCCTAGTTTTCAGAAATTGACTTTGCCTGTCGGCTTCGCAATCCCCGAGCGAGCGACGGCTATAGCCAGCCGCGCAGCGCGCGAGCTAGAGACGTTTATTTGCAGGTTGGACGTTGAGGTTGAGAATGAGAGGTGGTAAGGATTTTTGGAGAATAAATTATTTTTTAGATGGTTTTGGATGCGAGGCTGGTTGAGGAAAAAGTTGGAATATTTTTGATGAATAATGAGAAAGTTTTGTAAAATTACTGGTGTTTCGGAGTGGCGAGGTTAATAAGACGTTCTCTGAATGCTAAACTGGCCATCAGTGGTGTACTTACTCGATGGTATTTAACGAGGCGTTTTTACAAACATGTTAATAAGGAACTAATAATACGAAATTTTTTTGCAAAACGTTTAATTTCTAATCATCGGAGCTCTCTAATTAAAGCAATAAATATAAATCTATTTATATAAGAGAACATTCTAGCGACTAGTAAAAGTCTTAAATTACGTGTCATTAAAGCGGCTTTAAGAGCTTGAGGTTTATCTAGTCAATTACTGCAACCTGTAACCCGAAGTTTCAACGTTTTACCTGCAATTCCAGTATTCTTTACGCCGCATAAAACAGACACTTTGAAATAATTTCTTAATTATTAATAAGAAAAAAGAAACGCGAAATTTCTACCTACTACGGATATAGTTTACTATAAACACGATAAAACATTGTGTAACTATATTGAAATTTTAGTGTTGAAAGTTCACATTACTTTGTCGTTCATATATTTCTCTTAATCAGCCCGTATAAAATGCAATTCTACCCGATTAACCATAACTTATCTTATCAAATGCTACATTTGAATCACCAACTATTTCTAAATTTTCAATCAGAATGAAGACGTTCCAGGTGAATTAAGACCTCCACTTTCGAAATCAATCACGTGCCTCTAAAAACCATCTTATTTTGTAACTCTTATTAAGCAACAACCCGACCCCTCACAAACCTTAACAAACAACAAATTTTTCAAACAAAAAAAAATCCAGCTTATCAAAATCCTCTCCCACCTCTTACCCAACCACACACAGCCGCACCAAACCAAAAGAAGAAACAGCCTCCCATCCTGCTCTTAATTTTTCAGTGTCGATCAGGGCATATACGCATATCCAGCTCCCGGAGGCGCAGCTCAGCTCGCCGAGGCATAAAACAGCGCGCTGCGCAGCGCTCTCGAATCCAGCTCTCCGTTTGCGACATGTGTACAACATTTAGCCACTTGCAACAACACAGGCGGCTCCCGGCTCACTGCGTAAGCAATTTTATGGGGACCTGTGCATCTCTCTCTCTCGCTCTGGCTCGGGCTGACCCTGAGAAAAACACGTTCTTCCTCCTTCTCTGTCCGTCTCTCTCTCTTTCTCTGTCTAGCTGTCAAGAACGTAAATCCACGCGTTGACGACTACTACCATATGGACACGCGCACACACACACACGTTTATGCCATACCTGCACACAGGTAAAGTCGCGTATGTGAAATAAGAAAAATATGCCGCGCGCGAGAAGCGTGCGCCGCAGGAGATAAAGACGGCGCGCGGCTACCTGCTTGTATATATATCCGTACCTTAGCGTGCGAGGATATATAGATACGCGCGAGCGCACAGCGGATTCTTTAAGAAGCAGAAATATTTATTGACGCAATATTTGAGCGGGAGAGCTCGCGCGCGCGCATTTGTTTAATTTGTTAAGTGTTAATTCCGGATAATTTTAACGGCAAACATAGCGCGAGCGCGCGAGATCGAGGCTGAAAGGAGGCCCCGCGTTGCCTAAACGGCCGAGCAAACACCGGGAGCTCAATATAAAGCGAGTGGACGGGCTATTGTGTTATAGGCGCGGCGATTGACTTGAGGAGAGAAAAAAGACGATTGTTGCGAGATCTATGCGGAATTTAGGCGAGCTGACCACGGAAGTTCGGGATGTGTGAGCACCTTGAGAAATTAAATGGGAAGTGAGGAGAGTTTTGAGTACTGGGTTGGCTTTTATGTTGGCTGGTTGCTATAGTGCCGTTTTTCACGGAGAGTTTTTTTCATTTTTTTTCCGTTGGGAGAGATAGCATTGGTTTTAGGTACAAAGATTCTTTGTGACGGAATTATAAATAGTTGAAGCTTGCTTTTGTACAAGTTTATTTGGTTTGGTAGCATAGGTTGAATTGAAGATGTATTCTTTATTTTTGTAAATAATGGAATGTGTAATTTTTAAGAAACAAATATTTGAAAAAATTTAAACTTTCAAAAACGATATTCCAAACATAGGTAATACATTCCGATCAAAGTCAAACCCAATTTTTACCCTCCCAATTAAAGTTTCACGTTACCTTATCCGACCGCAACTCTAAGTAGATCAACTCTTTCAAATAACCCAGCCCGCGTCCTTCTAAATCACGCCTAATTACACCATTCATCATAAATTTTTGCCAACCCCAGAGCAACACAGCCCTAATCCCGGCGCAAAAGCTAACAAATGATCGCAAATACCGCATTAACTTCTATAAGCAGCCTATATACGCAACCAGCAGCTCAACATACATCACGCGTTATAGAAATACGCGGACCTATACCCACTGCAAAATCGCATACACACCAGCAGGCCAATACCCAAGCATACACCAACCAGCAAAAACAAAAGTATAAAACAAAAGTCGCTCGCTGCGAACACTCGGCGCGTTGTTGTCGTTATTAAACCACATCTATTCCTCTGGAGCGTATAAAAGCCGGCTGCTGGACGCATGATAGATGGCTAATTGATAGTAACAATCTCCGACGCATTAGCGCGCGTGCACGCGCCGCGATTGTATATATATCTCTTTCTCTATGCGTATATGCGTATATATACGCGAACGGCCGCGTATATAGCTACCGGAATGTCCTTTCCCAGCTCTCGGGGCTCGTTATCGGAGCGAAGGCTTCACGCCCTGTCGCGCGAGAGCGCGAGGACATTTCTGCGTCGCCGAGGCGAGGCGAAATCGAATTAGCCTTCGAGACATTTACCGAAACGAAGTCCCCGCGAGTGCGCGTGTATATATATGTATAGGGACTGGTGGTGCTGCTGCTGTAGACTGTTGTTAAATTAACGTCGTTACGCGGAGTCGTGGGGCTTGCTGGGTCCTTATACACGTCCTGAGCGAGTGAGAGAGAGAGAGAGGGAGGGAGAGAATTGCGTTACAAGAGCTACCTGCGATAAATTGGGGATATTGGCACTTGCGCAAAATGTGCACTCGTTTAACTTTAACGGGATTATTCTATTTGCGAGCTCCTTTGTTGGTCTTTTTAAACATTTTTGCGACTGGTGGGTGAGTGGTGCAAGCTGGCGCAAAGAGTTGCGTAATGGTTGGCGTTTGTCCAGTGATGAAGAATTATTGGTTATTACTGTAAGAGAAGAGAACTTATGTCATTCTTAGTTGTATAGCTGGTTTGGATAAATCAGTATTAAAGAATATTTGGATAATGAAATGAAATTGGTTTGGATAAACAAAGGTTTATAAAAATAAAAATGCGGATTTCTAGATTTGTACAAACTGTATTAATTAAATCTGTTCAATACGTTGGAATATCCTTCATCGGATATTCATTTTCTTAATTCAACATTTCTTATTCATCTTAAAGATGATCAAACAGATACAAAAATAAAGAATTATGATTGAATTTGAAACGTGTTGGATGTCAACCTCTTAATTAGTTATGATGTTATGCACGATTTTAAATCATGATAAAAATTACATGAAAATTTTCTGAAATTCCGTTATTTTGACTATTTGAAATTAAATGTACCTTTTGATCGTATAATCAATACTAATTATGATTAGAAAAAGAAACAAGTGAACACTTTATACATAATGTCAGTTACAAAGAGAAAGATTTCACATAACATAACTAAATATTAAGTATTAGTTCCATCACTACAAAAGGAGAATAGTTACAATAAAAATAAGTCTACCGGCGACGGCAATAGCTCGAAACATTCAACATTATAAAAAGTTTTTCTTAGTTTTATTTTTTTCTAATATTGTTTTTCAAGTAATAGAGCAAAATTTATCAAAATAAGATTTCCCCATCTTAATTTCTTTAGATATGACCCACACCTCTGATGCTATCCTTGTCAGTATAAAATTTTTGATGCAGAAATTTATTCAAATTTTTGTTATGACTTTTATTTTGTACGTGTATATGAACGTGTCATATAAGCAATAAATTCTTAAAAATAAAAATACGTATTGATTGATGTTTGATTGTAGATAAATTACGTAGAGAAAGAATGATTAGAAGTGCATTGAAAGTACACGTAATATGATTTATCAAAAAATAATCATACATAATTGCCATATTTACATTTTAAATAGTACTGAAAGATTATCAGTCATCATATATACAAACTTATTTTAATTTTCTATTCATATAATGAATATCAATGTATTCAATTAGCTTAAAATTAACATAGAAGAACCATATACATTTGAAATTAAATTTCTTTCTTTATAAAGCCGGGGTGATTGTCTTTTCTTCAATTCAAATTTATGTAATCATGTATTTAGTGGAATAATTTGATGAGATTTTCACACCTCTGATGGAAAAAGATCGTTTGATGTTTGGTATTAGATAACTTATCTTTTGATTGATGAAATTTTGATGTTTTCACTTATATGCCGTTGATAGTTTTGTTTGTTTTAATTGAAACGTTGAATAAATGAATTATTTAATTTCAACATGTGACTCTCAGTTCGCTACGGTTAGTTCTCACATGATATTAATTTATAAATATGTTAAATATTTAGTGTGAACTTAAAATTCTTCCATCAATAAAACCATTATTTTTATTTTAGATAAAAACATAAATAAACTACGATAAAGGTTTCATAAGGAAACTACGTAGTATTAACATAAACTCAAACACCCTTATCAAAATCGCAAACCTTATCCTCGCATAAATCTTCAAAACACAGGACGGATAACCGCTCGCACTCACCATCCAACCTCGAACGCAGGCGAAAATGAAGTTCATAAAGGCCGCTCTTCATCCTCACTTCTCTTAAAGTCAAGCTTGACTTTCGGCGCAAAAAACAGCTGATCCCTCGTCACTTTTCTGGAACACCGAATTTCAATTAAAACGCCTGAACCCTGCTCATAAAAGCGCGCCTTCGCATACACATCCAAGTCCAAAAAGTCTCAACTGACGCATACGCAGCCTCTCTGAGAAAGCAGCATATAGCCAGCATCCGTGAAGGTGTACATACAAGCCAGAAGATCGCGCTTGGTGGATGCATACATATATACTCTTCAGGAGCGTGCGAGGATAAAGATACGAGCGCGCGGAGAGAAAAGTAGGAGGAGGCCGGGGATGAGGATGAGGAGGACGCGAAGGGCCCCAGGCTACCAGACGGCGATCATCGCTGACCCCCGCGTGTTAGTATATACGTGCACGCGAGGATTTGTTCGGCTAACCTATTCTCTTCTCTTCTTTCTCTTGTGCTGTTCTCGTGTGCAACAGGGTTTTTTTTTCGTAGGGCTCGGGTAAGTGAGCTGGAGGAACGGTTGCGGTGAGTGGGTTCTTTGGATAATGAATCGAAATAGGTGTGAGGTTTAATGAGATGGTTTATAAAACTTTGTTTTCTGTTAGTTATTGCAGTGGTGGCAGACTGTAGAGAAAAGTATTTTTTTTAGAAATGTTGCTGGGACTACTTGAAAGTTTCCGTGTTTACGAGCGAAATTGGGTACTTAGTGATAAAATATTATTTCCCGAACAAATATTTTAACATTTTATGTCCTGCATTAAAGTATACTTAAAGACAAATTAAATAATTTGAAACTGTTGGTGTAATTTTAACATCGTCATAGCAGCATTAGCA
>JAPYZA010005764.1:0-11839 GCA_030522685.1 Eupelmus azureus | reverse complement strand
ACAGTCCGAACAAAAACCAACCAATGTTTTTTGCCTTCCAACGAGTCAGCGACATTCGACTTTGTCGCCCAACCTATAATCGCCGATAGCAAAACATCTCCTCTCTTATACACAGCTCGCATCGATTTCGAAAACGACACGACACCTCGCACGTAGCTTTCGAAAAACCGAAACTTCCAGAGAAGCAGAGAGCAAGAGAGACGCACACACGTACGGAAGCAAGCAGGTCTCGGGTATCACGTTTAGTTAAGTAAAACCCCTCAAGTCAAAAGTTGCCGACGTGTCTAGCCGATAATCGCCGCCCCCTCGGGAAATACACAGGCACGTGGCGGCGCGGAAAAGAAATCCGGCCCACGTATTAGATCCTCGGAGGATTTTACTCATAGCCGGAGTTCCGCGCGCTCACGGAGAATGACGATTGCTTTAAAATCCATTTTTACGGCGTTCGCTCGCTCGCGCGCGCGTAATCGTTATTATATATCTCTCTACCTACGGCCGGCTTTTCGATGCTCGGGATGGTTTTTGCTCTCTCCGCGCGGGAAGTATAGCCTTGGTTCGAGGGGTCTTGGTTGGGTTTTCTTGCTGAATCGTAGAGCGCACGTATACGTGTATAGATCGAGGGAAATGGGGCTGCTGGAGATTTCCAATTAAATGAATGCCGCCGAGGAACAGTTTATAAACAGTTACGTTCTTTTGGGGGTGTGAAGCGGGGTGAACTAGAGTTGGGTTAGGGTAGGTAAGCTTTGTTTTTGTAAAGGGTTTTGGAATTGTGAACTGCTGTGGAAATTAGTTTTTTTTATTTTGATTGATCTGGAAATGTCATGAATAGTAAATAAATAAAAATAATTTCAGAAGGTTCAAGTTTTAAGTTATTACATGTATTTAAATAAGTGTGATGAACAAGATGATCAAAAGTAGAAAAATTTTTTTAAATATTTATATTTTGTATTACTATTAAAATTATTTATAGATATTGTCAAAAAGTATATTTATATTCCAGCAGTGATTTTCCCTTGATAGATAAGTTTGGATCGATAAACCAAACTTCCTTATCTACAACTGATTTGAAGAACATACTGAAAATGTTTACTCGATTAGGCCAGAGGGCAAGTACCTCGAATAAATCTGGTCACTTATTCCCCCAGGTATATTAAAAGCGCTACATCAAGTGTAACGTATATCCACTTGAGCATCTAATGAAAATGACGAAATCCACTATTTTTCATGCCCACAACACTGGGAGTAGATTATCGCTTATCTGACCGGCCCAGCATATTTTAATTAAAAAAAGAAACTAAAATACATCATGCAATAACAGAAGAATAAATATTTAACAAAAGAGCATTAACAGAGATCCTAACAGCCTCTAACATTTCGCCGCACTAAGCGTAATTCACTTCTCGGCTACAATAAAACAGCGCCGAGCGCTGAAGCTTCAGCGGAAACAGGAAATTACCCGCGCGCCTAAATTATTCAGTCCTCTCCGCGATTTACAAGCGCGCTCTCTCGCTTTCCTAAATCTTTTATCCAGGCCCAGGCGCACGCGCCGGCTCATTGGACCGCGAAGATGTACATATTCAAACGAGAAAAGAAAGATCTCGGAAATCCAAAAGCGAGAGCCAACTACGCACATCACCGCTCCTCTTTCGCTCTCTTTTCATCCAACAGCCGCGCAAAACGCGGATATAGTGGATGAGACCGCGCGAAAAATGCATGGCTGTGCGTGCGCGCTCCGAGCTCTTTTTGAGCGCGTCAAAGAGCTGCTTTTCTGTTGCACAACGAAATTTCATTGCTTTTGATCAGGCCGCGATAAAGCTTATTATCAGAGCGACCGTATCACGCAATGGTAATTAGCCGGTGCGCGACGCGCTTTCCATTGGCCGCGGGTTTGCAACGCCCGCGCTGTGCGATTCAGAGTTTGCGTTTTTTTTGTTATGCAGAGTGCATAATAAGGCTGGGATGGATTCGGGTTTTTTTTTTTTCGTTGGGTGTATGCGATAGCGTGGCTTTAAGGGGTGGGTGCTAAGTATTGGGATACGACTGCTGTACCGAGAAAAATAGTATAACAAATATTATTATATTATGTAGGGAACTCTGTGACATCTTCGGAAAAATCAAAAAAATTATTGTTTAAAATGTATTATAGACAAATTTACTATAAATCTATATATCAATATAGTACGTTTTGTTATAAAATATAGTAATTTTTTTGTTTTCTCGAAAATTTCACAGATTTCCAACGCAACATCATAGTATTTGTTATACTATTTTTCTGAGTATATCGCAAGAATGGAATGATTTGATGTTCATTGTTGCAGAATTTATTGGATTGCATTGAAAATGAAAAGTATTCTCAATGATTTGATTGTGTAAAATATATAGGAAATACTACGTACATACGTAACTTTTTGTGAAAAAATAAGCACATAAATAATATGATTTCAATTGTTAATAATAATTGTTATATAATATGTAAAATTATTATCGATCAAACGACAGACAAGTAATTTGGAAAGAATGAAAAATCCAAATTAATTTTAAATACTTTATTTGATTATGGTATATCTGTCATACTATCGCTATTTTTATACCTGTCTAGCAAGAATAAATCAAAATAAAAATACAAAAACAGACTTAACCATTTCACGGCTACTCAAACGCAAGAACCACCATATAAGAATCTCAAAAAGCCTCTTGCGTTTGGAAAATTACTTCAGTACACTAATATAGCATGTAAAGCCGAGAGAGAAAATTACATGTATTTTATCAACAAACCGGCGCAATCAAGGGGCACGTTCATTTAAACCGACATCCAACAGCCACGCGAAGTCACGTATGAGTTTTTTTTTTAGTTTAAAATTTTTATTTTTTGAAAAAATTTTTTGAACTCTTGCTGTAGATATATAAAGTTCTACCTGATTCTTTCCCTTTACGCTACGAATTTAAATCTGCAGTTGAATTAATCGTCCTTTTATTTGAATTTGCAACCGAATGTAAATTTTTTGTACCCAAGGGGTACAAGTTATTTTAGTTAGTTAAAAAATTAATAAAATATTTTTCTAACAAAATAAAAAAATACCACTTATTTGTAATTTTAATTTATTAATTTACTGATATTTGTTCTTATTTTTGAATAATAAAAATTAATATGTTTTACAAAAACAAAATATGAGTGTAAGGCTTATTACATTCATGTATTGCATGTATATATATGTTACACATTCATGTATGAGTTATTTAAGCGCATATTGTATGATATCTATTCATACGTTTATACTAACGTTTTTCACTATTAAACATTATGTGCTTCAAAAGTAGGAAAATTGAACAATGAACCGTCAAATTTCTTTAGTTGAATACAATTTTTTCAACTATGCGCGAGAAGAAAAATCAAAGCAATAATAAAACCGCAACAGGATACTGCACTGTATGCCATTTCTCTGCCAACTATATCCCCGCAATGGTATTTGCTCGTCTAGAACACTTTATCGTCTGGATGTTTCCTCGTCCCGGACACTTCCCGTCCGGACACTACTCCGTTTTGGAAACTTCTCCGTTCTGGAGAGAAAAAAAATTATATCATAAGTCTCTCCAACGGGCTCTTAAAAAACAATTTTTACCGCGGGAATCGGTTATCTTTAGCTAAATTTATTTTTTTTAGCAAATCACGAGGAAGTGTCCAGGCGAGGAAACGTCCAGACAAGGAAGTGTTCTAGATAACTAAATACAGAATGGGGGAAATGTCCGGTAGCCCAAACAGGTCACCGCGGTGGAACAAACTTATTCGTGATATTTTTCAATAATACTCTATTATATTTCTTCTTTTTTTGTAAATCTAATTGTTACCCGCATGTAGTCATGCAAACCTTGTAAGACTCTCCGCGCGTTTGAATGTTCGCACCACGCGCTGCCAGCGGGCAGTAGTATAGTTCGCGCGCGCGCCGCTAGGTGGCGCGTCCCTATTGTCCCGGCCGTCATGCAGAGGGAAACGCGACCTACCCCAAGTCTAATATAAGGAATAAAGGTGTCTGAGTTTATAAGTAAACTTGTTTATTTAATAAACTGCACACGAGGCGTGTCCTCATTTTTGCTCTTGCCCGACCTGCAGCCGGATGGACACCAGGCACACAGTGCTTTGACGCAGCCGCCCTTCCATCGCCTCGTGGCGAAACCCCGAGCCCTCCTCACCGCCCTGCGTCATACTATTTAATGCCGATAGATTAATATTTCATACTTTCGTTTGCGTTTTCATTAGAAGAGCGCGATAAATGCAGAATCTCCAGACAGTTCAGAAATTCCATTACGTTGAATTATTGCATAGATGAAACTCGCAACAGACGAGCATCTCTCATTTATAGATTCTTACTTAACACTGACGGTCCTTGTATACGTTTGCTAAACACAGCCTCTGTTCTACTTTACCTTGTAGATCATTAAAGCTTTCAATCAGTTCAAGTTCAATCGCATAATTATATACAGTCATATAATTATGTGATCTACTCCAGTAAAGTATGTTCATCCCACGAGATTATTACCAGCCTAATTTCAAATAATATGGGTAATTCATAATTTTTTAAAAACGCCTACTTCCTCCTTTATTACCATAAAATCATGAAGCTTAATCCAACGAAACCCACTTCCAAACGAGAAACCTTATCTCGTCACCTCACATCAAACTCTCTCATAATTTCCAAACCACCCATACATCAAACAGTTCCCGCAAACTCCGCCGAAAATTAGCATTTCTCAGGCTCGACTCCCCAACGTGCGCCGGCGCGCGTGAAAAACGAAAACACTTTCACCGCTATGGATTCGCGATTCTGCAAACGCCCAGCCACTCGGCCAATTACTTATTCAACTTCCCGCGGCTCTGACCAACAAGTACAAGCCGATACGGCCAAAGTGCTCGAAAAGACGTTTACACCGATTGCCGGCGATGCGCAGCCGTGCATCAAATCCCAAGCGATGCGCCCCGATGCCCAGATGGGCCGAGTTCGCGCTGGCTCTGAGAGTCCGTGCTCTTTTGTTGATTTCCGCGCTTTGTTCCGTTTTGTCGAGCGAAACGAGCATTGTGGGCTTTGCGATTTGAAAGATTGTTGGTGTGATTTTTTGAAGAGTGAATGATTTTTTTTTTTCGATTTTCGGGAAAGTTTGAGTGTTGGTAGGTATAATGTGTAGTGATCGAAATTTAGCTCTCATTTTGGTTATAGAGAGGAAGGCATTCGAAAGGTTTCCGGGATTGAGTTACTGGTTTCTTACATACGTATCTTTTCCTATAAGAGGCAAGCATGACAGTACTTTGAAGTTTTCACTCGGAAACTGGTTGTAATTTCAAGCAGGATCAGTTTTATGCGTGCAGCTTACGAGTTCATTTACATAATCTTCTGAAAATAAGAAGAGATATACCATTCATTCATAAATTTATAAAATTATTAAACTCGTAGTCTTGTTGTTGTTGTTATTGTAAAGATTAAACTCGTAGTCTTGTTGTTGTTGTTATTGTAAAGATTAAAGTGTAAAAACTTTTTATTTTTGCATAAGAGTAGTACCAGTTCAACTTATTACAAAGATTATATTGTTTTAATAACTGTTATTTGAAATGTTTACCCCTTATAATTTCTCCATATTTTTATTGATTTATTGCTTACGAAAAATAAATGAAAATATAAAAAATGTCGCTACTGAAAACGAATTCGCGTAATCGCATCTTATCGAGACTATATACCATTAATAATATTTAAATTAAATCAGCTCTTTTTTTCTATACTGAGACACTTTATTGAATTCGCTCTTAAACAGCGATTTAAACCTAAACGTAATTTCCACAAATCGTCAAATCACATAATCAATCTGCTATTGTCATTCTCCATAAAATAAAATTCAAATAATGCATTTCGCAATAATTATCCTACCTCTATTTACTTACCACTGTTATTGCCTTATTAACTAAGCGTCCATTGTAACCGTCGCCGACATCATCGAAACTTTTCTATACAGCCATTATTAAAAACATAATGAGCATGACGCAACCGAAATTACAAGCATTAATAACCCAGGTTATCCAACCCAAGCTAATCAACCAGCCAAGAAAATTTCTCCTACGCTCGATCGCCTGCCTCGAATCGCCATAATTCGCGCCTGCACCGAAACCCAATCGCACTACCATTAAAATCTTTTACTACATCCCATGCACACGCAGCGCCCCGAGGCCCGGGTACGTAACACCTCAACATCACCGAGCGATTCCTAAAATCCGAGCAGACAGAGCAGCGGCTCATGCAAAACACGTTATCTCAGTGCAGCCGGCAAAACCACACCGCGATTACGTAAAAAGCCAGCAGAAGAGAACAGGTTTCCGCGAGTCTTCATCGGCGAATTCGCGCGCTCCCATACATAATGACGACATTGCGCAAAGCCCACTCGATTATTAAAATGAGCGGGTGCGAAATTGCCGGCTTTTCCTAACTGATTTCCAGAGCCGCTTGCGCAAATTGGCCAACGCGAGCCTGCGAAACAAGGAGATTTCGGGGCCGAGGCGATGATGATGACGCTGTATCCTCTCGAGATTGCGGCCGAGAGCGTTTAGCGATGGGATGGTTAATTGTAGATTGCTGGGGCTGTGTTGGTGAGATGATGGGTTTTGGGAGGATGATTGGGAGGTGGATTACTGATGGTCCTTGGCGAGGTTGGGGAAGATCGGAAGGAAGCGCTTTAGTGGCTTTTCGTGTTTCGGTTTTGCAATGTGGGGATTGACGATTTGGATGGGCAAATATTGCGGAATCTTGGGTATTTAGCGTTCGGCACTTTGAGATGGTGATTTTCTTCGCGGATTTCAGTAAGTTAAGTAATTCTGCGTTGATCGAGGAATGCACTGGACTTTGGTTTACCGTCGATTTCGCAAATTTCACTTGAAGCTACTTTTAGCATAAATCATTAAGTTTTTACAAATTTATAATATAATTACTAATCCAGTGAAAGCCAAAGCGTTCTAAAAGATGGCACGCAAAAGAGTCACTAAATCAACGACGTAACCCGGCGCGCGGCAGCAACAAATTTGTTTTCTGTAAAAAAAATACACGACCGAAGAGCGGCTCATAATTTTCCGTAAGAAATCATTATCCAACATCTAGATGTTGAATAACAAGAGCAGGACTAGTTTACAATGGCTCGGGAGGAAAACAAAGCGGGCGTTTCGCCACCATTTCGACTCGTAACCGAATTATCTGAAAAAATAACGGCTCGTTTGTCTCCCGCTAGGTAAGACAGAGCCACTTTTACCCGAGACGTTATATACATGGAGCGATGCATCTTTGGAACTGGTGAGATTGTGCAATCGGTTATTAGGAAAAGGTGGCTGAGATCGTTTGTATGTGACCGGCAGTGATTACACGACTGGTCGGCTGGGCTGATGCGAGAATTCTGCGGAAGTGTATGAGGCACGGGTATAGAGAAGAAAAACGGGGGAGAGATATTATATCCTTGTTTGTCTGTGCATCTAAAAAAATTTTGTATGAGTATAAGGACCTTAATTACAGTAGTGTATTTATATAAGGAATAAGACAATTACTGACTAACTTACCTTTTTACTATTCAAATTTTATGGACGATTAAATATTTGAAGCAAAATAAAATTGTGATATAATGGAAAGCGAGTTGATGGAAAAAGCATTTCAGTTTTAACTTTTTTAAATAGTTCATTGTCAGAAGAGAAAACTTGCGACTATTTTAATGTCCACTTGGATATCAAGAATTTGAAATTTTAAGGTAAAATATATAATACATTAGTGGACAGGCAGACCACTTTAAAGTAATTGAACAAAAAGAAGGTCCGCTGTCCTTTCAGACTTTATCTTGTTGGAAACTATGAAGATAAAAAATGAAAGTAATTTAAGAAATTGTAAGGTTTTTAAATAATTAATCACAAAATGCCGTCTATGAAAATGTAAAACAAAACGTTTAAAAATTATAAAGGCAAGTACGCAGCTTCCATTAAAATAAGTGATCGTTATTTTTACAAGCTTCAAAGTTTTACACACTTAGATTTGTAGTAAACGCTTGTTCTACAAGTACCTACAAAAATAAAGACATTTCAATTTTTGAAATCACTTCCCACTTCAGCTATTTCCTAAATCCACTCTTCTCTTCACCTCTTACTTCAATCCCCGCGCTCATCAAGCCTCCCAAACCATCTCCCCACTCCTCCAGAACTACGAATCCAGAAGCCCAGAAAAAACAAATTTTCGTCTCACCTCGACCACAAAAACCAAGCGGACCTCAAAAAGAAAACAAAAGAGAGGCGGACCCGTCGTCCCTACCTCTCCAACCCAAAACACAGGCACATATACATAGTCAAAAGGGTGGGCGCCTCGGAATCTCAGCGCCGCCGGTGAAAGTGTATCAGCGGCTGCATCACTCCGCGGCGCTCCGGAGTGGGACCTGCAGAGTGCGAAAAACGTCGGTGTGTGCGTGTGCCTCCGGACTCTCTTCGTTGGCTCTCTGGGAACAAAACAAACGCGCGCGCGGCTCGGAACAGTCGCGTCGTAAAGAGCGAGCGTAACGCGAGCGGATTTGAGGCACTTTAAAGCGGCTCGTTTGAATTTCCCGCGGAAATGTCGGCCTGCCGGAGGATCTCGAGCTGTTTTTAGAGTAAATATTTTTATTATTGCGCGGATGCTTTGTATGTATTGTAGAAAATAGTGTCGTTTTCTTACGGTTGATTGTAGCATGTGATTAGTTGAACTAGTGAACAAATTCGTTGTAGGTATAGTAATGAATTCGCGACTTTTTATTGTGCGCGAATCAAAAGAGTCGAGCGTTTATAAGCAAAGAAGATGATAACCAGGAAAGATAGGAGGTGACGGAAGGCAAATGGGATGTGAGCACTGGCTTCGCAGCCGATGTGTCGATCGATGCTACCCATGCGGCCGATCATAGCCGATCGACGGATCCGGCCTGCATTGGATCGATTTGGTGTTTTTCTGCTAGTTTTCGTCGTTTTGCTCGCACTTCTTCGGCAGGTTGAATGTAAGAATTTTAAATTTACAATTTTTTTTCTTTGTTCTGGAAGGTAGAGTAGGAAGTATTCTAGTTAAGTGAATTAAAGCAGAATGTTTGCTAGCTCTTGTTAAAATTTGTTTATAAGTGAAGCAGATTGAAGTTAAAAATCAAGGATTGCATTAATTTTTAATTTAGAGTATCCGTAAAACAATTACATGTTTATACCTTTTAATTTTACAAGACATTAGAAAAGAAAAAAAAATGGAATATCTAAATATGTTTGAAAGTATAAATTTAAATTTCTTTATGAGGTTTTATTTAAATTTTTTTGAAACTAAATTATTGTTCAACTTATAAATCATTTTAAGGCAAAACTGCTTTCTGGAATCAAATTGTTTCAAGAATGAAGATAGATTTTTCTTCCATATTTCACGGCAAATTTAATACGTCTGAAAGTAGCATTAACCGTTATGTTTATGAATACACGGTAGTTGCATCTTGATAGATCTATTAACTTAACTATATAAATATACAGTTAAGTAGTCGCATCAAATGTAAAATAAAGATTGTTTCCGTAGAGCCTTTTAATAAATAAACGAGAAATGCAAAGTCATTACGTTCACTTCCTAAAATGATGGATGTATATTATTAAAGTATTGTTGTCTCTAGCTAAGAAAGTATAAAAGCGGCTTCCAAATAAACGAAATTACATCATTAAATTATTCCATTTAATTATCCAATTCCATTTAATAAGTACTCAATAATAAAAAATTAAAAATTATTACTCGCATTGAAATTAAAAGGCTGTAATAAAATAAAATTGCCATTAAATAATTAATATCACCATAAATTGAAAAAACGATTTGGATTTATAAAAAATGAACTTTGTAATAACTTTGAATGATAATACTATGTACAAATGCCTACCTATACAACGCGCATTATGGTATATGATCTTTAAGTAGATCACAAAACTAATTGGAACGCAAAGTAGTACTTTTCATAAGCAGCATTACTCTTGAATTCTTCTCGGAATTCTTAGTATTTTTTCACTTACCTGTTTAATAAGTAATAAAGACACGAGGTTGAGTTTACTTAGTAAGAATAAATAGCATTAATTAAGTGGATAATAGCATTCACAACGTTTTGCATTGTGTAAACGTAATTATTATAAAAAGCAATAATTGATTATCTCTACAGTGCACTATTACGGCAGTATCTTAATACACATTATTACACCTATATAATGATCGTTAACTAAGACCTCCTCCGTAGAATACCAACATTAATTAGCCGATATGCTAATCACAAATCCAACTCATCCTTATCCAACAAAACCTCTACAACGTATCCATAACAAACACCTCTCTCCAAATCCATAAAAACAACCAACCAAAAAAAGCCCAAAACCCAAACTTTTCCCAAACTCCTCTCCGCAATCGCCTTACAATCTCACTCAAAAAAAAACAAAGACAATCTCACTTTTCTTCTCTACGGCCACTGTCCCCAACTGCAGCCACCTTGAACCAGTGGCAATCAAACTTTCATTTTCGAGTGACCGCCGCGGCGAGCTCCGGCATTCGTCACGCAGGCCGGGCGTTTCCCCCCCAAAAAATCACGCGCAATTAACACGCTTTCCATCCGCGACTTGGAGAAAGAATGAGAGAAAAGTGGACACGGCGTGAGCCTAATCGGGCCGAAATTCCTGCGGATCCTAGGCGAGAGATGCTTTTAATTGGCGGCTTTCGCACGCTTGGTATTATAAATAGAGCTGCGCGCGTCTTGGGGTAATTAGACGCGCGAGCCGCTAACCCAAAGACCTAATAAACATGTAGTTTAAGCGGGTTAAGGGGGAGTTGTGCCTGGAGGAGAGTCGGGCTTGAGTGGGCAGGATGCCGGAGTGGTTTCACTCTCGATGCTCGTTGGCCGTGGATGTATAGGGAGTGCGCAGGGATCGGAAAGTTGGCGTGGAGTTGAGGTAAAAAATGATGGAAGAATATGTTTGGGAAGAGTGTTTGATGTTGAGTTATTTTGGTAAGTTGTAGGATAAAGAATATCAGTTCTTTTGAGAACATGTAGGAGGATTTTTGTTTGAAACGGATTATTCATTATATTAACGCTGTAAAGATGGGAAAAGATTGTGTAAAACGTGAAACGAGTTGACAAAAGAACATAAAATATTATAATTTAAAAAAAATTCCTTTGCGATATTCCATATGCGCGGACAAAGTGAAAGACGATTTATGTCGTCTTTTGATTCTTTCATACAAATATGAAAACGTCAACCAGTTGAATAATAAATTTGCGTAATGTTATCGTAAAAGAGACTTATAAAATTGTTGTACCGTTTATATGGCATTAATATTAATACAAAATCATGTTTTCTTCTTTTGCTACAAATTCATTTGAATAAAATATTAAATAACAGCAGTAAAATTATACCTATAATAATAATAATTAAAATACGTAAAAGTATTAAAAATTTCCATACTTATATTGTTATGGAAAAAAATTAAAATTCCTCCTACATAATAAAAATCAAATTAAAATTAATATTACTCTTAAATTCTGCCGACCCGCTACAGCCAGCCAACATTCACTCCACAGTCGCGCGACAACTAATTACAATAATTAACGTCCCCGCTAATGTAACAACAGTGGCTAGCTCCATTTCAAACCCCAAAAGCCACACCTAAAACCACCACAAAACTACTCCCCTTAATCAATCATTCCCAACAATAAATCACACATCTCAAACACCCATCGCTCTCACCCTTCCCAAAAACAAAAAAACACTTGCACTCCTCTTTTCATTCAAACGCGCTCAATTAAACGTCACAAA
>JAPYZA010005763.1:0-14124 GCA_030522685.1 Eupelmus azureus | reverse complement strand
ATTAATTGCGCATTTGTTTTCTTCGATTTGAGCGGATGGGATCGAGTCGGCGAGGTGGTTCTGGAATGATTGTTGGATAAATAATAATTAACAAGTTGGTTGTTGGTAATTATTGGTTTTATACGAAGTAGTCGGTATGGATTTTTGAGTTGATGAACGATTTGCGTAGTGTAGGGTTGGATTCGATAGAAATCTTGCATGTTTCTGTCCGTATTTCAAAAACAGAAGTTCTCCATATATGTAACGCATATTTTATGAAGTTTCCTATCACTGCTTACTGCAAAGCTCATTCGACGAAATAGTTTTATTTAAAAATTGCGCTAATTACTATTTTATTTAGTTTAAAATGGAATTTTCATATATCGCCAAATTTTGTGTATCTCTAGCTTTAGTATATACATAAAATTTACTTTAAGATATTTTAGATGCAAATATTACGTTATTTATTTAAAATTTGACGATTTACTAAAAACGATCACTATGCTTGTCCTCGAAAAAGATGCAATATTACGAGTGTTTTCAAAAAGAATGCTTTATGGTATATTGCAGCCAACATTTTCATGTTATCAACTATGTCTTAACAAAAATGCATTTATTTTACTAACTCTCTGCTTTTATCAACCTTCACTTGTGGTACCATAATAAAATTCAATACTACTAAAAACATTTGTACATCTTCTACCACAGCTTTCCTTTCGAATAAAAAAACGACTTATTATTTCACAGCTCAATATCGCCCATAAAAAAAATTCTTCTAACCAGCCGAACACCTCCTACAACCAGCAAAAAAGCACATCCACACAATTCCTGCCTATAACAACAAAAGCGCATTATAACGAAATAAAAGGAGATCGGAGAGAACAATAACAAACGAAGCGTGCTCCGCTGCTGCTGCGACGAGCTCTCCGAATTTGATTAAGGGCTTCTGAAGATGCCGATGCTCCCAACGCCAGCAGCGCCCGGCTCCCGCGGAATGAGTGACTCTGCAACAATCATTGTTGATCGTTTAATAACTCGCAGTGGGTGTCGAGGGGCGCGCGCACCACCCTGGCTGTGCCATCGTGCGGGGATATACCTTTTCACGCTGCTACCAACTGTTCCTTTCTAGCTGCGAGCGGAGCAGCCAGAAATTTTCCCGGAAGAGAGAGTCTGCCAGACTGTTCGGCGCCCGTTAAAGAGCCTTGATCTCTCTTTTTTTTTAGTTTTTTCTGTAATGTGGAAGTGACAGCGATGTCGAGAGGAGAAGTAGGTAATTGATTCGTCCCCTTTTTTCGATGCTGCATTGTTGCTAGACGCTGAGGTGACTCGAGGTTTTGTCGAATGGTGCTACGAATGATCGTGTGCGGCTTTCCGTGAGAGTCATTGGAAGTTCTTTACTGTATGCGGAAAGATAGCTGGCAATGTGCTGCATCGATTAATTGATTTAATTTTGGAATTTTATTTCAGTTGTAAGAAATTTAATCCTTGGAGAACGGCACGGAATAAATTTGACTTCATCACGTTTTAAGTAAAAGTTTAAAATATCTCAAGTATATTCAAATATTTTTTCTATGTAATGAACCAATTGTAAAAAAAAAGAAAAAAAAATTGACATATGTTTATGATTAAATTATTCCTATATTTCCTTTGTGATCAGAAAAATAGTACGTTTTTGAAAGGCTATAGGTACTTGCAAATATTGGAACAGAGTTTTTTAATATACCTAGTTATGAGGATAATAACTATCAAAATTTATAGAATAATTTTTCGAGGCTAAAAATCAAGAATTTGCGATTAATAACATTAAGTGTCCAAATGAAATGAAACTAGCATTACATAATCAAAGTACTTTTAAGTAGTTTTTTTTTTTTTATTAAATACATTATATAAGGAGCATTTTCTATTAACCTTCTCATTTTTAATGATTCAATAAGAAATATTTAATATAAATCAAAAAAGAAGCATAGTCATAAAATGTTTTATTTCATTAGCATCAAACGAAAATATTTAAGGCTCTCACCGGGTACGATAATAAAATACCTAATTATGGTTCGCAGAAATTTGCATTGGCCAAAGGATCTTATTGTAACCCAAAATCGAAGCGGCACGGTATAAAAAGCTTCTATTATTCCTAATCATAAAAAAAAATCGATGGATCAATCTCGACATCTTGAATATTATGATTCCAAGCTATACACGCATATACAGGCTTATAGCCTCACTTTCTCAGTTCGGTTCCTATTCCAAGCGCTCGTATAAGGAAAACAGCCGTCGGCATTGTCGCGGCCTCACAAAGGCGGACCACAGAGAGAGAGAGAGAGAGAGAGAGAGAAAGGAGGATAAAGGGGGACATCGAATTGAATGGAATCTTCTTTGAAATCGTTGTAAGTAAGCTCGTACCGAAAGATATTCTTTAATATTGCTATTTTCGTCCGACACTCAAAGAATTTCACCAAGTATAAATAATTAAAATGGATCTCAGAGATGTTGCTGCATTTACATATACTATATTCAAAAGGTTATTTTATAATTTTAATTTATTAAACAATTATAAAGTAGTGCGTTTATGTTATAAAATAAATAAAAATAATATTTTAAAGAAACACACAAGACTAGAATTAGAACGAAGAAAATTAATTTAAATTTTATTTCATTACAAATATTTTAATTTAAAATTTTCATAAATTTGATATAAATTATTTTGGAAGTATGTATATTTACTAAATGTTAATAGTTCAAATAAATTCAATATAACATGTGATAATATAATGTGTGAATTTATCATCATTGTATCTTTTGAAAAATAGTTATCAGTGCGCAACTTCAACATATCAACAAATTTCGGAACTCAAATTGCTTCTTCACATGACGAAATTTAAGATTTTACTATACACTTACAGGTGTTTGTTTTTAGAAATATTTTTTACAAAAGGAATAATTGTTGCTTATAAAAATATGTTTTGCCAGCTAAAAATAGCGTTAGTCTTCAAATTTAAAAATTATTACTAAAAAATAAATACATATTTCAAAAGATTTAAAACAAATATTTTATTTTAAATTTTCAGATACGGTAATATGTTATATGTAAATAATTTTAGTGCTAAAAAACCGCTTGAGTCATCTGAGCCTTTATGATACAAGCCAGCTCCGGACATTGGTGAAGGTGGAATCGTTTCAACCGGCTGGGCATCAACAAATGGAACAATTGGCCCCTCATCTTTTCTTGAATTTAAGGTAGTTAATATCAAAGTTTGATTTGTCTCAGAAGGAATACTGAAAGTTTTCGAAAAAATCGGTGCTGCTTGATTCTTGAGCTTTAATTCATTGCTGAAACAAAATTCTTTTTTATTTTTATTACATAACAAAAACGGAAATAATCTGAAATTCTTCTTTACCTCGAAGATTTTGGAAACTGCACTTTCCATGGAAAATCATTCTCATTAAACTTTAATTTACCAGTGGCAAAGTCAAATGGAGTTGAATAAATTACTAATCTTAAATGTTCTTCAGTGCCGATATTAATTTTATCAAAGGATATTCCCGTTAGAACACTATGTGGATTTTCAGGTACCATAAGATCATTTAAATCTATATTTCTTGATCCTTCCCATTTAAGAACATGACAATCTGTGAATGTTAATTAAAATTTTGTATTTACATCTTCATAATTTAATTAATAAAAAATTAATCATCTCTAAAATATTACTGTTCTAGTAATTTTGTTGTTACTATTATAAATATTCAAACTCATTAAATTTTGGAAAAAATTATAATTCAGTATTTGAAAATTTTTTATTCGATATTTTAAATTTTCTAATTAATGATAAAATCTTATTTTTATGAATAATTTATTTTTTCAGGTTTGGATACTTGCATGTTGTGTATTCTTTTATAGGTGTCCAAACGATTGAGCTAGTATTGATCGATCCATTAGGTAATAATTGACCCTCTTGAATCTGAATATGAATCACATGATTTCTTTTTATTAATCGAGCTCCGGTTATAACGCTGCAACAAACAGTTTTGCATTAAAAAAATTTTTGCTTTGTTGGCATTAAAGTTATTAAAACTACTAAAATTTCGAGAAATTTCTAATCTTTGCTGTACAACTTTACCTATTAATATAAACATTCGATAAAACTGGTTGTATGTTAAAATAACGATCTAAAGTGTCGCTTAATTGATGACATTCTGGCTGATAGGAAGTGTGGCAATTTAGTTTTTTTTCATTTCTGGTGTATTCCTTAAAAGTATCTTTAAGCATAATATATGTTTTGCCTGAAAAATACTCCAGTTTGTCTTTAAATGAATTTATCATTATGTCAAATAAATTAATTAATTGATCTTTAACAAACCAATAAGTTATAAAATATTTTTATTATCACAGATGTTACTTGTTGACTTGTGTTACTTGTTGTGTAACATATTTTACGACTTGGTTTATTAAATATTAATTGATTAACTTATTTATTATTCTAATTTATTTTATTCCTTTTATATTTTAAAATACAAATATATGAAACGAAATAAAAAAATTTCTTAAATAATAACCTTCAATATGAAAACTTGGATCACATTTCCAAATTTGACGAGATGTAGCTGAAGCAGCCATCGATTGTACAGTTTTATTATACATTGCTAAATAATGTGCAGTCTTTTTTAATTTGCTTGTCATTAACCAATCAGCTGTATGAAAAATATTTTCATTAAAAAATTATTGTAAATATAGTAAATAGATTTTTATAATGTAAACATTCTTAATAAAAATTAGTCTTTAATATAATTGAAGGTTGCAGATTTTCAATCACCATATTCATCCCTTCCAAGGACACTTTTGTGAATGTCGTACGCTATAATTACTGTTAAATATCTTTGAACTTCAGCTAGTGCGAGATGACCAAGAAAGTTACTGAGAATCTGCTGTTGGGATTGTTGCATTCGACAAACATTTTCCTATTATATTAATTAGATTATCTAGTTAAATAAAAAGTAGAATAAGGCATTTAGTCACATAGAATATTTTCTTACCTTAATAATATCAAAAAGTTTCTTGTTAAAATGATTATACCGTGGATAGTTGCTATCTACAACATCTTCTATAAAACGACTATAAGAATATTGTAAATTATTTTTATCTGATTTGGCACGCAGAATATCTTCGACAAATTTTAACAATTCTTTTTTTCTATGATCATTTAAGTAAATATCACTATTTTTATTAATCCATTCATTATATTGTATTCCGCGCTTGTATATTATTTCTATGTCACTGATAAAATCTATCATCTTTTGCATTATTTCGTTAAATTCTGAAGTTTTCAGTTTTTCTGTTGTTGAAAGCATTTTGGAACCATTTAAGTTTAAATCTATATCGATGAAATCAGTCTTAAAAGAAGAATGAACGATTTCTAAATATAACCTTTTCTTTTTCGTCCAATCCAAGTTAGAACCTAAGTTTAATATACCGTCTACAAATGTATCAAATCCTGTAAAATGAAAGAAAATAAGATAAAATCAAAGGTGTTAAACGTATTAAATTAGCTAATATTAAATTAGCTATTTTCTTATTATATATTTATATCACTGAAAGTCTATTAAAACTAAAAACTAAGCTCTCACTAAGGCCTAATTCGCTGCCGTAATTGTATAATACTCATAATAAGGCTATCAATGTTGATCCTAATTTACATCTATTTAATTTTCTATGTGGGTGTAAGTCTATATAAATATACAATACTTTCTTTTTGTAAACAATTGGAAAATTTCTTTAACAAAATAGTAAAAGGCAGTCATTACTCGATCAAGTATTATTAGATAATTTACTTGGTATACAAAAGCTATTTGCTTCAAGCACATACATAAACATACCATCAAAGTTTTAAGTTTTATGCGCCCATAAAAAAGCACACTTAAACAGCTTCTTGTGCTTGCTTTAGACAATGATATAAAAATTCAATTTCTTTAATCTTATATCAAAGCTTACCCAGAAAGTGGCTCCCTCTCGTAAACACGATGTGTCTAGGCGAGAGTGCCACACGTCGAGCGTCAAGGCAAATCGGTAATCTATTTGCGCGCGAGCAACAGCATTGACAACATCCGACAGCGTCATTGCTACGAAAACGAGAGAGAGAGAGAGAGAGAGAGAGAGAGAGAGAGAGAGAGAGATTTCCTTTAAATCGCTTGACTACATCCGATCGGTCACTCTCTCATTCAGAGTGTGTGTGCGCGCATTTAAATTAAGCGAGGACCCTACAGACACGTGCTTATATTCCCGTTCCATTCGACATACGACGTCGTTGTCAAGCAATTCCGTCGATCAATTCTTCTTCTTCAACCCTCTCAAAGTTCTCTATCACTCTCTCTCTCGCTCTCTCCCGCTCTCTCCCTCTCTCTCTGAATCTCTTTCTATAATTTTTTTAAAAGTTATACTATTCTTTTTTTTAAAAAGCTCATTTTTTTGGAGAAATATTGTACAGAAAAAATTAGGGCTTATTGTGTTTTAATATTGTTACTTTATTTAAATATCAAGCTTACAATCAAGTTCGAAATTGTGACAAAATTAATTTAAAATCAAATGCTACAAATGTTATTTTAATATGAATATATAGTACGTATAACACTTACTAAAAAATTATTTTTATTAAATATTATTTATTATAACATCATTTTCTTCTAAATTATCATAATGATAAAAATAAAGTTTTATTTTTCTAATCATTTCTTCCTTCTTTAACACCAATACTATTTCTATTCCACCTTTTGCCGTTGCGTGTTTTTTTGCACAGGATCTCTTTAGCTGGATTTGCTTTTTTCTCGCTTCTTCCCCTTACGTTTCGCTCGATCGTTCCTTCGGCCTTGCTAGGGATGAATCACTTTCGAATGGCATTAATTCAGTCGCTCGGTGATTTGCGTGAAAGCCTTTTCCAAAATAAACTGCGTGCATACGCCTGCGTCCCTCTCTTCTTTACGTAAATGGAAACGAGTTCGAAGAGAGAAACTCTCTAATTTCTCTTAAAACGATCTTGATGAAGAAAGAAATTTACATAGCCATTTGCTATTAAAACAAAGCTTTTATGGGAAAACGAAGGAATAACGAGTAATCGTAATTTTAAAAGCTATAAAAAATATAAAAATCGTACTTTATTAAAAAATTAGCAAAAATTAATTATAAAGATTAATTACACACACATACACACACACACACACACACACACACACACGCACACACGCACGCTCGCACGCACACACACGCACTCACGCACACGCACGTACATACAAACGCACATACACATATTTCGAATTCCATTCCATATGATCCAACCTCACTGCTATTTCTATTTCCAACAGGGAAAAGCAATTAATAATATTAATAAAAATTTAAATGCCTAAACCTTATTGATAAATATCAATAGATATTTAAATTAATATAAACCTAAAAACTGCAATCCTGATACAGCAGGGGAAGTCAATTTATTGTAGGTATAAGAATTCAAATGAGTAAAGCCACGACAACCGAGAAGAGCCATGTCATATTAATAAAAATTTGAATAAAAAAAAGTAATAACATTGAATTACAGTGAGAAAGAAAGATTATATAAGTTAGTATTCAAATGAGTGAACTTCTTAAATGATGAACCCGTGCTGGTAGTAAAGTTACAACTTTACAAAAGGCTCGTGTAATAGTCGATTAGTTTAATTTAATTTTATAATTTCTTTAAGTATACATAAATTTATACCTTTTAACAGAAATACATAACAATTTATGAAGGTTTTACAAACGAAAATTTATCATTCGTACACGCAAACTCGGAGAAATAAAAAATTTTGCACAGAGGTTCCTATAATACTTAAAATAATAAATAAAATAGAATGGGTATCATCTTACAAGCTCCGAAGTTTACTTAATAAATATTAATAAAAGATTTTATTCCATTGTAAGAATACAAAATATAAAAGTTACGTCAATTAGCTCTGATTTATACACAATGAGAGCTTGCACTAAATAAGCTAAGCCATGCACGTTATGTAGCATCTGATAGAATTCATATTAATTAAAAATTAAGAAACCTACGTCAGAACTCCTTTAATTCTGGAACCTTATATTTCTATTTACAGTATTTATAATATTGAAATAAAATTATTTATTTTATGTTTCATTTATAAATATATTTGAAATATTTTTTAATGATGATTATTTAGACAAGACAATGTAATAAATAAAATATTCAATTTTTGAATTTATTTGCTTTCTAAACGTAAAACGTTTACGTTAAATTATCTAAAAAGGAATTGGTGAATTGAGTTTTAAAATAATAAAGACTTTTCCTTAAATTGCAAACTTTTATTTTTTTAATATTTTATTAGGACAATATAACAATATAATATCTATATTTCCAATTTTTTATTTTTCTGACATTAAATGGGACCATAAATTGAGATTTTTCGCACGGTGGACAAAAAGTTATAGTAATCGAAAATTTTAACTTATGACGAAAAGAAATTTTTTTCGCCGCTGATGTTGAATCAAACACAAGTTTATAAAATATAAATATTTATATGCACATGATTGTATATATATACGTATATTTGTATATGAAGAATTCCACGTTAACTAAGCAGTTTTATAAGTAATGCCTATTTTTTAATGATTTAACTGGCGTATGTTTGCCGAGTGAAAACCATTACTTCACTATTGATATTTCCACCAAAAAGCACAGAAAGCAATACGTACGTGAACAAAGGTTATATATTTATCATGATCCAGTATATAAATGGCTGTGTATCGTAAAGTGGTGAGTGGACAAATAATAATATTAATTAAAATCTACATAATAATATTATTCAGCAACACATTTCATCTTATGTTTTACAACTTTGCAAGTGACCTCTTCGCGACACCTAATGAAAAGGCTTTTGCATGGATCAACGCAGTGTAGATCTTCACAAGCTTTATCGAGCGGGCAATCACTGTCTAGAATGCATTCAGGTCGAGTTGATGTTGACTCAGCTGAAAATTAATTTTCAATAATAAATGGACAGCTTTACGTTTTTACTCAGACATTTCAAATATTTAAAAATTTTAATTTTATAAAATTTATATATTTAGCTCAAAATAAATTAATAAAAATTTATTGTTTTTTTTTAATTTATTATTTTGACGCATATACATGATAGCACATGAATGATGTAAATATCTTTATAAAAATTTGCAAGTCATTGTTAAATATTGCAAAAAACAAACTACTTTACCTTACTTTACTTTAAGCAAAAAAAACTGTTTTAAAACATACTATTTTTAGATAAAAAAATTTTTGTTTCAATGATAAGATTTATATAAAAAAAATGACGAAGTTAAATCAATAATTAAAAAGATATACAACTGTTTTCTTTAATACTTTAAAATTTGTTGTATATCTTTTTAATTATTGATTTAACTTCGCCATTTTTTTAATATAAATCTTATCATTAAAACAAAAATTTTTTTTATCTAAAAATAGTATGTTTTGAAACAGTTTTTTTTTGCTTAAAGTTTTCTTTAATACTTTAAAATTATATTAATCTCACTATTTAAAATTAACTCAGATAATCCATATAAATTCTTTATACAATATTCTGCAATTATTCCGTAAGTTTTTCAATTAATTTTTATTAAAAAAACTATGTCACACACATACCCACACAAACACACTCACTCATTAATTACATTCATTGTCCAGTTTGTAATAAGTAAGTAATATAAAGAAGAAACACATGTGAAGTAGGAAATAACATTATTATTTTATTAGTAAAATATTCAACTCAGTAGTTAACAACTGATTGTATCATTGATAATGATCTTTTCTTGCAGGCGTTCAAATAATGAGTGAGAAATACTTTAAAATGAAATTTTGAAGCAATATTTATATTTTTTCTCTAGATTACAATGAGTACATCAAAAAGATGATTTTATGCCACTCCAACCTGAAAATCCTAACTTTAAGATGATTTTTCGTCTCTCGTGGCATAAAATACGATTCAATACTGGTGCGTAAGGTGATTTTTGCCTCGTGCAACTTTTGATCCTCGCTTCGCTCGGGCGAAAAACGTCTCACGAGGGCAAATAACCACCTTTCACATCCGTATCGAAATGTACTATTAGCTACACGTTAGGTTTAAAAACATTATAGATAATAAGATAGAGATATGAAAAATGTATCGAAGGTAGTTTTTATCTAGAAAACTAGAGGATAAACGCGCTACGCGCGCCTCGTAATTTGTTGATAGGTTATATTGTGTGTAACCTAAGCTAAACTTCTCAAGCTGTCGATCGAGTCAAGTTCGAGACATCTCGCAATTTCGATTAAAATCGGCAAACGATAATCTCGAATGGGATTTTTATATAATGGATCGTCTTACTTACTAGATAGTTCCAGTGTAACCTGTTGACACTGTGTAAACGGATCTCCTGTATATCCTTTAGGACAAGCGCATATTGGAATATGATTATACACACTACAATCTGCATTTAATCCGCAAGTACCTGCACATGGATCGAAACACCTACGGGTTATACACGTGAGGTTTACAGGACAATCAGTATTGGTAGTGCATGTTTCTCCAGTAGAATCTAAAAATTAATTTTCAATAATAGTATTATAAATAAATTATATAAAGCAGAAAGAATATTACGATTTCAACAAAAACAACTACTAGTTATGAGTTTATGTAACACAAAAAAATATGCTATAGTAATCTATTGAAGTTATTGTTTGCTTGATGTTTATCTGTTTATTTCCACAAACAATCGAATTGCTGAAAGTGGTGACGATTCGGAGGTTTTAATTATGTCCCTTTTCAAGGCAAATTTATACTTAAAATACGAGTTATCGTGGATTTACATGGTTAAAAATTGAAAAGTTTTCATTCACTTTGGTCGCTTTATTAGAGACACTATCCTAATATCATTTAGGAAATAACGTAGAAGAATAATGTTATTTTGTATTAAATAAGTGTTATGCAGTTTTAATTATATTATATTTTTAAATTTAAAAATTAAATAAATAAATTAAATTTCTAACTAGTAATATTTTATTTTTTAACGGAATTAGTGCTTTTTTTAAAAGAAGTAAATAATTTTTAATGTATGCATCCGTAACACAGAAATGAAGTAAAAATTTTAAAAATAGGAATGCCAAGCTTTTGAATAATATTATTAATAAATGGACTATTGAGTGATGAATTTTGTTCACCTCTGATTGTCATGCTTTTATAAATAGAAGTGTCGTAAATCTGTCAAAGGCAGTTTTTGTTTAGAAATAAAGTCTTTACTCACGGGTTAAATTCAGCTTTTCACACTCATGGAAAGGATTTCCAGAGTATCCTTCAAGACAACTGCATACTGGTGAATGTTTATGGACATTACACTTGGTATTTAATCCACAAGCACCTGGACATGGATCAATGCACTTGCTATTTCTACAAGCTTTGCCAGGGCAATCAGAATTTATCAGGCATTGCTCCTCAGTGGTGATTTCGGAATTTAGCGGTGGACGAATATAGATTTCGTGACTGCTGCATGCTGCTACTCCCTTGATATTTCGACAATAATGAGTGAGCTCGCATGGCGATGGAGTACAAGGATCAGACGATTCAATCTTATCGGAAGCTAAAAATTGATTTTTAATGATTAAATAATGACATTTAATGAAAATCATTATTAGATAATAAATACACCATATATAATTGTGGCTTTAAAAAACTTTTAAACTTTACTGTTGGAACTTTCACTTAAGTTCTTTTTACATTTAAGATTACACTATTTCTAATTGTTGTTAAAAAAATATAAAATATCCTCGCTTGTATTTTGTGTATGTACACTTTTGAAAATTTAGAGATTGGCACTAAGTTTATTTCTAATACGTATAATGACTCACATTCAGAACTACATGCATCGTACGGATTTCCAACAAATCCAGGTAAACAACGACACGATGCTATTTCATTGAGAATTTGGCAATGAGCATTTACGCCGCATGGTGTTGGATTGCATGGATTGGGGGGTTGATAGGGAACTGAAAATTAATTTTGAATAATATAAATTTCACGATGCATGATTTCGTTTACAATTTAAATTTAAAAATAAAAAATAACTAAAAAGTTAAATTATTAAATATTATTATTATTAATTGATATTTCATTTTTTTACGGAATTAATGCTATTTAGTAACAAGTTAAAAATTCTTTCATAGAAAATAAAGTAAAAAAATTTTAAAAGTAGAAATTTTATCCTTTTGTATAATATTATTAATAAATAAATTATTGAATAGTGAATTACGTTTACCTCTGCTAGTATGATATACTGGAATGATTTTTTTAATATATATAAAGTTTATTTATTTAAATTTTAAATAAGTAGTAGTGACGTGAATCTATCGGAGGTAGCTATTTTTTGAAAATAAAGTTTTAACTTACTAACTAAATGTATGCTTTGACAGCTTATAAATGGATCTCCAGTCTGCCCTTCAAGACAAGTGCATGTCGGAGCATGCTTATGCACAGTACAAGCGGCATTAAATCCACAAGTACCTTCACATGGATCTATACACCCGCCGTTTATACATGCGAGGCTTATAGGACAATCGGTATGGGTAATGCATGTTTCTCCAGTAGAATCTAAAAATTAATTTTCAGTAATAGTATTATAAATAAATTATATAAAGCAAGAAGAATATTACGATTTCAACAAAAACAAATAGAATAAGAGTAATAGCATATAACAATAGGTTAAAATAGAGCAATGTTTATTATTGAAATAGTCTCACTCGCACTTGGCGACAGCGCTCGAAATCATTTTATAATATGTATAAATTACAAAAATAAATAGCACCATTTATTAAAAAATCGAGTTTATTCTATTTTTGGGAGACTAGAAACCTCTCATCCATATAAAATTTTTTAAGTTAAAAGTTTTGAGGTTACCCCAAAGTTATTTATTATTTAATAAAGATTAAGATAGAGAGTAAGAAATAAGGTTTTGATTGCTTTTATTTATCTATATTTAAATTTTTTTTTTCGATCTTGACTATATGTTTTAATATTACACCGTTAATATTACAAAATCACGAAAAATGGACTAATCTGAATTAAATAATAGAATTGAGTGTAATTCAAGAAGTATACAAGTTTGCAGCGTATATCTTGTAGCCCATTATGATTATGTTTGTTTTAAGTGTCGCAATAAATTAGCTAAGTATTACATTACAACTCGTTTCTTGCCAGCATTTTTATCATCAAAACATCAATTTCTTGAAAATACCCAAATTGGATTTAATTATATCGGAAAGACGAAGGCTTCGGCTCGGGTGGCAATTTACACATGCTATGGGGTCACCATTTTACCTCCCGAGTTGCATATGCTATTTTTTGCAACATCTAGGGTAAAAGTTCCACATTAAATTTCCGGCGCCGGGAGATAATGTGGTACTTTTACTCATGGTGTAAAAAATAAAATTTCGAAACAATATTTTATATTTTCTCTCTGGATTACAATGAGTACACCGAATAGGCGATTTTAGCTCCAGGTTAGGGATAAAAAAATTATAAGTAATAAGATAGAGATATGAGAAATGTATCGAAATTAGTTTTTATCGAGAAAAACGTCTTACTTACTAGATAGTTCCAGCTTTTCACACTGTTCGAACGGATTTCCTGTATATCCTTCAAGACACGAGCATATTGGTTGATCATTTATTACAGTACAGTTGGTAGAAATTCCGCAAGGTGTTGGATCGCATGGATTACGTAATGGTGACGAAGTCTCAGTAGGAACTAGAAATTAATTTTTTATAATAACGTTGTTTTTAATGATCGGGGTAACTATTGAAAAATAAATATTCGAATCAACTTCAATTCATAACAATAATGTTGGAAATATACAACAATAACATGTACACTCAGACACACACACAGAAGCACGTACAGATCGGTAAGACTTAAAAAGGGTCTTTACCTAAATTGTATTGCCCTCACCCGCCGGATACTTCAGCATTCATCGCAGGAGCGATGCCTGTTCCTAGACAGCCACCAAGACGACAACACACAGAGCAGACACATCGAACAACAAACATTCTTTACATACTATTGTACGCATATTTAACCATTGTGAAT
>JAPYZA010005762.1:0-16190 GCA_030522685.1 Eupelmus azureus | reverse complement strand
CCAAGCTCTCGCACCGAACATTTCAACACACGGTGCGCGCAGCCCGCCAAAGCCGCGGAGGGGGAGATAAATCGCGAATCACGAAAGCCCGGCGGAGCGCGCGCTAATATACAAGCACATAGCGTGACAAGAGATAACGAAGGTGGCGCCGCTAATCGCTCGGCACGCGCGCGCGCCTCCGCGCTCCAAAATAAACCCAGAGAGCGCGCTTTCTTTCGTAATGATTATTGCTCCTCCTTCTCTCGCTCTTGGCGGCCGCGCGTCTGTACGGTTTTTTCAGATAGTCGGTATCGCGGCTCTCGGTATGTGGATTACGTTAATTACCCTGACTTTGCGTCACCGCGCCGCGCGTCGCTTACTCCGCGCTGTCAATTGGACGCTGACGATTAGCGGGAGCTTATGGCTTCTTCTGGGCTCGATTGTTTTTCTGGGAATTTATTTATTTGATGCTGGAGGGGGTTGGGTGTAATATTTTTTCTTGGGATGCTGCAGTTTCGTAATTATCGTTGTTTAATATGTAAAGATATAATGAATTCACCCTTGACGAGAATGAATATGGCTTGATGATTACCCTGGTAGAAATTTCCCCAACCAAATTGGCCAAGCGATGGTCAAAAAATGGGGAAACTTTCTGCCAGGGTAATTATATTTTAATTTAGAATTTTTCGATTATTACAAATGAATAGCGGATTTCAGCGGTTCGCTTAATCAACGCTACGCGTGTAACAACAAATTATCTGTCTTTTTTTTCGGGTATCCTGTTGCGACTCGTTTATATTGCAGCGATAATGCACGTATCGTGAATCTTGCATATTTAAATTTAGTACGAGACGATACAGCGAGGCGCGACAGAAGTCATTGACCATTCAATACTCTCTTTTGTTAGGCACTCAATGTGATCGTTAAGAAAAAACAGTTTCAACTTCTTTAAAGTTAAAACGAACGATTTTGCGACTTGAATTAATGCAGTAGGATGGACGTGGTTCATTGATGCGTAAAATAATTAATCGCCCGGTAAGATATGGAAAAATCATGACGCAACTGCTGGCGATTTAGGTAGCACATGCGTAATCTGTCTGAAATAGGATGATTTTGATAATAGATTCCGAGCTACGCTTGTGCTATAGGAAATTTTCACAAGGTCTTGTACTAATCATCGGGGCACGGTCGTTCAACTTGCCACATCTACTTCAAAACGTTGAAGAAAAACTATATGAAAGCCTGAATAGTGAAGATAAAGTGCGATAAATCCCCTTTCAAATAAATGTCAAGTATTTTCAAATAATATATATTGGTCGTCAATTACACAATATCGGTCCTATTGTTAAATGTGATAAAAATTTTAAAAGAAGCGAATGCAAAGAATAAATATTGAATAATATAACGATGAGAAACGAACTAACATTCGGATAGTATTTAATTATTTGCTCTGCGCATAGTTGAAGAAAAATATCGGCTTTGCTTACAAGCGTTTGCCTTAACTTCACATTTGTATAGATAAAAGAGACTGAAGTTTTTATACCTCTTAATACCATTTGAATTTTAATTTTTATAAAACAATTAAAGCACACGAATTCTTGATATTTTGTATAAGCGGAAGGTTTTCAAATATAGAAGAATTTTATTTGTAATAGTAGATTTAAAAAATATATCAAAAAGTACGTTTACTTCGAAGACAATTGTTTCACTTCATCATTTTTTATACTAGAACAATTTTTTTTATTTATTTCAGAAGCATTGTAACATCGCTAAAAAATATTCGTTAAATTTGATAAAAAATAACAACATAAAATAATTACCTTAGTTTCTGTTATGTCTTTACAACCACAACTTCTATATTATTACTATCTTTTGATTATAATTAAAGCTTCCTATCCACCAAAGAAAATCGCTCCAAAATCCTTACTTACAAACCTCTACTTCCAGAAATCCAGCGAGCATGCAGGCTGAGCTGATGTACCGTAAGAGCAGCCCGATGACGTCGCATCACCAGGAGCTGGCGGCGATGGCCCAGCCGGCCTCCTCGGGCCATCACCGGCTCAAGGCCAGCGGCGCCGGCTCGCGCGACTCTCGCGAAACCATCCACTCGGGCCACTTCATGGTGTCGGACTTCGAGGCTGAGGCCCAGGACGACGAGGACGAGCTGGCGGTGCCGGTGCCCGAGGAGGAGGCCGCCCGCATCGCCATAATCGCCCCGCCCGGCTTCAGTCTGGAGCGTTTCGTCTCGATCAACAGCTCCGGAGAGAAGAGCTCCCAGCAGCTCAGCATCGAGACATCGCTCAACAAGCTGTTCCAGTGCATGTCCCTGGCGTACAGGTGAGGCGGCACGTTATTCTCTCTGTGGGCTTTTTCTTTTTCATATACGTCGAGTTGGAGAGATTTTAAGAATCAAGGGAGTTGGGAGGAGTTGGTTTTTCGATTTCAGAATGCGGATGGAACTTTCTTTTCTGATTTCGTTGTAGTAAGGTGAGGCTTGATTGATTAGGGTTTTTAAATTTTTAAAGGAAGCGTGGATTCTTTATTTTCCGGGAAGTAGATTTGAGCGCACTGCTGTGAAAAGAGGAAGAAGCTTTGAGATACCTTTGAATACGGAAAAATTTATTTATTTGGAAACGTATTAAAATATTACAGCAAAATATTCTAAGGAGATTTTTGATGATTCATATAATTACCTAGGATATTGTAAATTGAGACTATTATGGCGTTATCTAATCTTTGCGCTTTCATCTCACACTTGTAAATGCAAATGAGGGAAATCGATCATTTACGTCATTACTTTTCCTAGGTAATGGCATTTTAGAGGTTTAAGATTTTATATTTGAAATTTAAATAAAAATTTGATCTACATAAGTTAATCTGAAAGATTTGATAATAACTATATTCATTTTCCACTTAAATTCATATATTTTTATAATATTTAGCATCTTAAAGACTTAAAATTCTTTTGTAGCATGAACACGCAATTTCCCACAATATCCGTAAGAAAACTTATTTTTCTACTGTCACAAAGCTTCCTGAGTAAGGAAACAATAATGTTAATAAGTGATTATCAACTTAGAAATAGTTGAAGTGATTGCATAAAAGTTATAAAAATGATTCTTAAATATTTTGCTGACAATTACATTAACTACCATTATGTTATCATTACGCTACCATTTACTACAATTGTAAGAAGCACATTTTCATAATTACTTAATCTAAACGACTCGTTCAAAGAGACTCATAAATAATTCGTTACAACAAATGACATGAAAACTCGTAATATTCGCGATTTCTAAGCTAAAAGGTAAAATAATTACCGTCGTAAACGAGCAACAAATGAAAACGCTTACCTTAATCTAAATGCGGAAAAACATAATCTCTCATTCGGAATCACACTCGTGCAGAGACAGATAAAAAGTGATTTGCGCCACGCTTGGCATTTTCTCTAATCTTCATTTAAAATCCATCCATCTGACATGATAACGAATGGTAACATTTTTGTCCAGTCGATTTACATTATTAGAAAAAAAGTACCTACGTAGAATGAGCGTTAAGCAGTGTTAATGTTCTTTAAATGAATTAACAATGATCTTCATTGAACTAAGGTGTTCAAAGTCTGCGATTTTATTAATAAAAATGTTTACAGCTCTGTTCGATGATCATTGGTTAATGAAATAATTTATATTTTTTATTATTTAATTTTAATGTTATCGATTAAATATCAAATTCTATTAAAAAATCATAGTCAATATCTTACGTTCACTCTGATTTCTTGATATTTCATATCCATGATATCTTCAAGTAGCAACAAAGAAATATTGGGAAATTCAAATGAAACAACTATAAAAACAATCCTCCTAATAAAAATCATTTATATATTTTAAATACATTATTCTTGTATCACCGCTACTTCCACGAAAGCTACAGAAAAACCAGTAAAAACAAATCGTACAAGTAGAGCATTTCGCAACGACAGACGCATCGCAGGTGAACTTTGAGTCGAAAATTACGCCTCCGGCTTGTACCGATTGTCGCTCAGATTGCCGTCTCTCCCTGCTCGAGATATATACGCGCAATGTTTAGGAGGGAGGACGCGGAGAGTTCTCAGCAGCTTGAACCTCTAGACGTCTCTATATCGTCTGGAAGATAAGAGAAATGCGCCGCGCGAGAGCGAGCACTGCCTGCTAACAATAGCTCCGTGAACGCGCGCATTCTATAAATTAATGTCTTTCGTGCATGTCGGATTTTTATTGTCACTTCATTGTTTTCCTTATACTGATAAATATAGTTTGAAAATTGTGGGCATTTTTTGTTAATTATTGATATGATCGATGTATGCGTTAATTTATCTTCTGTTCTAAAAAATATATTTCTTATTTTTTATATTAGTACAATAATCGACCTGTTCCATTGACACAAATTCACTCGTCGCGAGAAATACACATTCGACAATTAAAAGAAACACGCTATCTTAAAATACTGAAATTAATCTCTTAGCGCTGTAGCAACAAGCTAGAAGCATTTATCCGTTCTCTAAATTCACCATGAAAACACAGCACAATCAACTGTAATCATCGGCGTGGAAAAAAGGCGGCAAATTTTTTTGCAAGCGCTCCCACACGCCCAGGGGATTGTTTATACATGCAGCTCGTTTACTCGCTGTAGCCAGCGCGCGCTCGGCTTGATAAAAGCCAATTGAATTAATGAAAGTGAGGCCTTCTAGGTCCAGCGTGGCGGCGCTCGCTCGATGCCACAATTAAAAGCAGCCTCGCAATATCGCGCCGCGTCGCGCCTCCTCAGACTTCTCTCTCTTACACACACACACACAAACATTCTCTCTCTCTCTCTTTGCCGTCTAAAACTGTACATATATGTGACGAAATCGTGCTGATCATCTGAAAAGTTAGATGCGACGACGAGCTTAGCGCATTTCGTTACTTTCTCGGTCGAACGCGTTATGTGGGATATGTGGATCAGCGCAGTGTTATTGTTTCAAGAAGGATCATATTTTCTTCACGCGGATAAAATTAATACATTTTATAATTGCTCAGATAATTAAGAATAGTAGAAAATGTAAACCTTGCTTATTAATAAGCGATGGCAACAATTTTGTAACTTGTACAGATTTTATAAAATACAGTAATCGGTTGTTTGCGAAAACATCGGCAGATCAAATTTTAATAATAAAATTAAATGAAAATTTTTAATGTTAATACATTATTTATATTTATAAGGTATTAAATGGAAAAATAGCTTTAATAATGTAAATTTATTAATTAGAAACTCGATATTTGAGAACGTATTTATGAAGGAATATTTAAAACAAGTTTTAGGTATGCAGGGGTATTTTAAAAGAAACGTGACCGAAGTAAAATGCGGTTAATGTAATCGTTTATCTACTGAACTCAAAGCCAAGTGAATGCCCTTTCACTACTCGTATATACGTTACTGCCTCGCTAAGTTTTACTTAGACGCGAGGCCATCGAAGGTCTTTCGCTGAAGCTGAAAAAGAAATTTCCTTTTCACACACTTATATAGGTAAACGTGAAAATTGAGTTTATCCATATTTTCTTTTAAAATTATCGGTATGCTATTTATTACTCTTGCGTTTTTTTTTATTTCAAAATTTTCCACTTATGAAAATAATTTTGAAAATTAATAATAATTTTTAGATCACACTCTTATTAAAATAGTAAAATAAAAAAATCATAGATTTCAAAATTATTTAATCGTAAAAAATCATTATTTAATCAATAAGAAAATATCATTATCTCTAATTAAAAATTATAAAAGTTACAGCCAATTCAGCCCCTATAATTCTTTTACAATTTTCCGAACGGCCAATTCCCGCCTCACCTGGAGTCGCAACATTTTGCCTCTACACGACTACAGAGGCGCCGTGTGATGTCACGGCACCTGAGCCGTACGAATCTAATAAACCATCCCACTCGTACACATACGCACCGAAAGGCGCACGTGCGCGCTACGCGCGACACTCGTTCCAAGGCTGCGAAACACGTTTTCCTATTCTTCCGCGCTCGACGAAGAATTTTTCGGCGCGCTTAGCGCGAAAAAAGATTTGGCCGCGGGCCATCGACTTCGGAAAAAAAGTGCCACGACGGTCAAAACAAACTCCGATTTAAACCACCCCTCCGACGTTAGAATGCCGTTTTATTTACTCTAGTTTTTTTATTTAGTCATTGTTGATTGTTGTAAACAAAATGAAATTCGGCTGTGACTTTCGTATTTACTTGAAAGACTCTGTTTCATTTTCAGAGTTGTCATGTAGGTAGTTTCTTTAATCCAAAATTAATGGTAATTTAAATTTTGTAAATTGACGCGTTATATTTGTTTGAAGTTTTTATGCGTGTATTTTAATGAGAATTAAATCGTCGCTTTGAGTTATTCATCTGGAATTTAAAAAACATAACTAACAATTTGATTTTCTGCCTAAATAAAGTTATTAACTATTTCTAGCCTGGAAACCAACTGTATGTTTTCAAGTTTTACGCATTTTAGAAGATCTGCATAATACTTTACATTTTCCGTATTCAAACTAGAAAGCTATTATGTCACGCTCAAAGCTTAGCAGTTGAAATAACTGTAGGCTAGATTTCAATATTTTCTTACTTTTTAACTATTAAATTTAATTGTAAAAGCATGGTAAATGAAATCTTAATAATTAAAATGAATTTTGATGATATAAAATATAATATCTAAGTTTTAGATGAAATTATTTCACAGTGATACTCTGAATAACTTTACGTTAAACCATTAATTTTCTTAAGCTCATATATATATACAGAATATACGGAAGACGAGAAACACTTGCATCGTTCATGAATAATTGACGATATCGCTGTATGCATATCCGTTGAATTTCGACCAGCATGTAGTCGTTTTGTACTTTGGACCAATTTATTGACCAATCCAGACGCGACTGTTTTATAAAAAGTGACATTTAACGAGCGCGCTCGTGCCGCAACGATTGCATGAGTTGCGTGCTATAATACAGTAGGCATTTTAACGAATAATTGTGAGCACGAAAAACAGTTGGATCTTTGCATTTTTATAAGCATGAGAAAGCACTGTTAGTTTATAAATTTGATGCAAGAACATGTAAGAAGTTGAAAGGCAAACAATGAGAATCCATATTTTTTTTTTGTCGGAAACAAGAACAAATTACAATAAACATTTCTGAATACGTTGGAGGTGCGCGTTGACGATAAAAAAGGTAAATTGATGAGTGGGCGTGGATTGCACGGTAAACTTTGTCAATCAGATAGGAAGAATTGTTGTTAAAGAAACATTGATATTATAAATTTACAATAATTTTAAGATTTTATCGATACACTTTTTTAATTCTTTTTTAATTATTTTAATTCTTAACTTTCAAAAGTAAAATTTTATGAATGATTTTTTTATATTAATTAAAATACGTTCCAATTTCATGTCAATGCCTATCTGAGATACATGTAAATGATTTCTAAACAGCATCGAATATAAAATTGATAAGATACAGATAAGTTTAATGATTAAGTATCAAGTATTAATAGAATCCGATGAAGTCGCAGAAGGTAGTTCTTCCATTGAAGCGCAAGTAGGCTAAACATTAGTTCTAGATTAAAGAAGCAAAGATTAAATAAGTAATTTGTAAAATGACCTAATAGTCAATTTCGACATGGGTAAAGATATTTACCTCGCTAGTCGTTTTTCAACTGAGCAAAGTGAGGCGTTGGTAAATGTTTCTTTTACGCAATGAGTAACGCGTTAAATTGCCAACATCACAAGATGGTTTAATATTAAGAGTAATATTTCAATAAGAAAAAGAATCTTAAAAACTTCAATCAAATTTATACATACCGTATAAAAGAGAAAGTAAAAAAATAACAATTTTCCAACGTAATATCATTTTAAAACGAAAACATCAAGCAAAACGCGGCGAGCCCCTAAGAGACTAAAACATTAACAACACGCTTGTAATTTTCCCGCGTTCACTCAATAAATCGCGCGTGCCGTAAAATGGCTTGCCAGAACCCGATTGATAAGCCTGTACGTATATATCAGGCGCGATTTCCGCGAAAAGATGTACTTACTCACGTACACTCGTACTCTTATGTAGTTGCTGCTGCAGGAGCGCTAATAACCTCGGGCAAATGAGGCTCGTCTGCGCTCAAACGGCGCGACAAATAAAGCGTCTTATCAGATAGCCGAGTGCGGGCACTTATCGCGCTCTCCGGAGAGGTAGCTCGAGCGGTTTCCTTCCACGGAAAAGCTTTTTGCTTTGGGAAAATACGCGAACTCTTGAGGGGACTGGTTTTAGCTTGGCTTTTGGTACACCGGTTGGAATTTGTGTGAGCAATCGATCGTCGTGATCGATTAATCGTTGTTATCGGTTTTTCAAAATTTGTATCTAAATTTATGTAAGGCCTTTGTCAAGCCGATAAGTTTTTATATCTTGATTCTTATTTATTGGTACTTGAATATTTGATAGCGAATGCTGTGAATGAATTTAATGAAAACTGACATATATAGCATACATTTATAATGAACTATTGTATCTTGTATTTTACTGTGACAGTATAGAGCTTTAAAATTATGATTACTTTCCGATTATTTTTATTTTATCTGAAATTTCGAAAGTAACGTCATACGGTCAAACCTTAGAATAGTTGCATATATTTAAAAAAGAAAATTTTATGTCTTTATTTTCGATAGAATAACATGCACCTCAATGAAGAATAAATTGTATTTTTTTTTTAGTAGATAAGTGGCATTTTTTCTTTTTGCTACAACGTGGTGTGATAAAATTTACAAATGAAATTCACATATTATCTCAATTAATATTTACTTTTTTAAAAAGCCTTTTTTTACCTTTACAATGGTTACTACAGTGATTATGCATAGTTTTACAATAATGTATTTATAAAAGTGTTTCAATAAGTGAATAATAACTATAAAAAATTAAACATTCTAATTTTTTTATTTAAAATGTAAGATAAGTTAATGAAGAGATTTTTTAATTCATTCAATATAAACTTTTTTGTATATTTAATAAAAACGGAGATAACATAAATACCTTTAAAATTCACTTCTTTTTTTAATCTTTTCAAAGTTTTTATAAAAATTTAGTGTTAAAAGAATGTTCTATTCTACCTTTTGTACATAATTTTATAAAATATTTATGTGTAATATAAATACTTAATTTACGTCATGAACAAAGTACAAAAAACTGTTATATATGTTCTTCACTGACTTTTTATAATTTTGTGTAAGGAATGTCACTTAGAAACATATAACTTAAATAAAAAATAATAATATATTGATGTAAATTCATTTTCAGACTATTTTATATATTTTTTTTTTAATGAACTTTTATAATAACTTATTTTTGTTGTTGTAAAATACTTCATAGTTTAAAGACGGAATAGTTTTATTTATCAAAATAGATAAATAGTTCTAATTACTAAATCTAGCAATAGATAAACCTATCGGGCTATTTTGATAATTCTAGTAGTAGGTCATAATAGATACAGTACAATTTAATTTCTAACAAAATAATATCCAGATTAATCCAACCTACATTTGTTTCGTGTTACAATTAATACAAATAATATCATATATACAAATATCATATATACAAATTACCTGTATATGTACAGTTCAGTTTCTATGTTTTATTTTATTTTTTTTTTTTTTACATTCAAGTTACTTTAACATTGCTAACTGAATTCGTTTAATTCTTTGATAGATTAACACCTGATTAAAGAATTTGCATCATTATTATGATTGTAGACGTCAATATAAATATTTAAAGAGCTGCACAGTTTCACAATGAGTAAGTAGAATTTTATTACTTAAAAGTACACAAAAAATCTTTTATTAATAAGAGTCTTATCGAGTTACTTCGACTTATTGAAGCTTAAAATTTTTAATACCTGCGTAATAATTATTTCATTTTTTAAACTTTAAATGATGTAACTTTAACAGACTTATAAAAAGTGTTAAAAATTTGTAAATTGAAAATGAATTTTATTTCAAAGTTACCAACTAATATTTAATTAATATATACTAATTAATTTTATTGCTTTATTGATCATACAAGTATAGTTGAATAATTACTTTAATTGCTGAAAAAATTTTCAAAAGAAATTAATGAAATAACACAAATTCTATAATTGTTTGAAAATGTAACATTTTCTATCTTGTAATGGTATTCTATCTTATAAGCATAGTGTCACAATTAGGCACATGATTTTGGATTATATCTTGTGTGAAACGATATTTAACTAAAGTATAGATCGCATCCAAGAATTACTAGGTTAGCAGCATTGGCATGTAATGCAAACAGGCATAAATTAACGGTGGTATAATCAATTGAATAATTAAATTCAGTGGCTACTTAGCATTAACACGTGTGCATCTATATTCTGTTCAAATCTCTTCACTGTTGATATAGATGTTGATTAATAATTGATCTGCAAAAAATTTAGTTATATGACACATATCATGGCTCCTTATTTTTCTTATTCAAAATAAATTAATTTCTTCATCAACAGAAGCGCAACATTCCAGTTTAAATTTAATACAATTTAACTAATCGCAATCTCACGTATGCTCTAACCGTAATGATAGATATATAATTGATCTTGTGAATTGATTGCCTTAAATTAGCTTACTTTAAACAATCATATTTCAGTTTTCTTATCGTGAAGATAAAAAAATAAAATTACAAAAAAAGTGTTAACATTTGTAGATTAAAACCCCTAAAATACGTCTCTTGTTCTTATCACTGTACTGCAATTAAAAATCAGTTTAAGCGTTGATTTTATTAAGGAAATATTCTTCATTTTTATGTATAATATGTATCAAATGATCTTTTAATTATTATTAATCTTAAATTCTTTCATTCGCAATCAAGCTTTGTTTTCTTGTTTGTACTATTTATATTCATATTAAGAATGTGAAAGTAAATTAAACATATTTTATGTCATATTTATGGCATTGATATCTTCTATGTGTTGCACTAGCTTAATGTTGTTTTTTCGTGTTTTTTTCCACAAATGCGATTTAACTAAACATTCATGAAAAACGCTACCGTCTACTATAATGAAGGAAGGCACGGCGCAAGTAAACTGAACTTGACTATAAGCACGAGATCTTGCTTACACGTGCTTGCGCTAAAAAAATACGAGCCACCACATTAATCTAAGCTTGCGCAAGCTTTCGAGAGATGATGATTTCATTGGTGCGTAAGCAACTAAGATTTATCGCGCCTTAAGAATTTTTGATAAATTGACAGAAAATTTTGAAGAATCATGTCAAAAACTGAATCATTTGACTCTATATAATCAAGAAATGATAATAAGTTTAAGTAATTAATTTTTAAATATAAAGTAATTATATGGCAAATAAATATATTACATGGTCTTTAAATAATTTCTAATATTATATTTAATATAATCACATTTAAAATTTTTTTTCAAAACATTCAAATGCTAGGTAAGCTGTATGATTAGAAATTATAGTCTTTTTTCACTTAAAAGGTGAAGTTGTTAAAATTAATTGAATAAATTTAAATATGGTATTAATTAAAAATATACCATTATGAAATTATAAATGAAACCTTATTTTAATGCCAAATGCTATACAGTAGAAAATGCAGAATCAGTTATGCTTGAATGCACTTTGACCTTGCTATCTCAAAGTCGGTGCATACAAGCTTAATTACAAGATATAATATTGCAACCTTTCTCGAAGAATTTTTTTTTGTTTACTTTAACGTACAAGAGCAAGAATTCGTTTAGTATATAAAAATATTTGTGCGGTTTTCCATTTTTCATATTTTATAATTAAGTTTGTTTGTACTTCTTCGAATGTATTTAAATATTTCTAAGGAAAAATTTACAAATTTGAGACTATGTTTCTATAATTTCATCTTTAGGTATATTTTGGTTTATTATTAGTACAATTTTAAAAATTATAAATTTATTAGAGTATCAATACCTAAATATATCGCAATAGGATCGTTATTTCTTATTTAGTATAATGTATGCATTTATTTAAAGTAAAATGCATGTATGAAATAAAAAATATTAATGATATTTAAATATTCTTCAGTAATATCCCATATGGTGAAATTGGGCGCCTACTAAAAATGAAGTGAATGACGAGTTTTGCTATCAGTAAAAATTAAATTAAGATGAAAAGAAAACTATGAATCACCACGTGCGTGCAAAAAATCCTTTTAACTATATGATAAACAATAAATTCTTATAATAATAATTAAATATTATTGTATACTTACTTTATTTACTTATATTAATTAATTAATATCAACTATTGTAATAATATGATTTCTACTTCTGTAAAACAAGTTCAAATTTTACTTCAGCTGTTTATCTATTCATCTTAATTTCAAACATTCTTCCATCTAACGTTAACACGTCGCTTGCACGTTATCTAATCATTACTTACGTTTTGAAAAAAATGTAAAAGTTTATGATAACACGCCTCTTTTACGTCAAAGGAAAACATTTTATGGTGAAGACCTCTTCACATTATAATCTATTTTTCCAGTGAAAAATATATCAATACTTATTCGACAAATAAAAAAACCATCCGACAGTGAATAAAAACAAACGTGATTGAATTTAATAATTTTATTAACATTTAGTGCGACAGATACGAAAAATATCTATAACAACACACTATATATCGTACAGCAGAATTATATCGTAAAAATTTCCTTAAAAAATCTCGAACCCAGAGATGAGTAAAAATACATATACTTTCCATAAATCTGAAAGACCGATATATATTCCTGGCAATTTCCAAGATAGTCGCTACCTCACGCAATAAAGAATTTATCAACAGACCAAGTCAATCAGACAGCCTGGGAGGGTGCCACACGAGTGTAGTTGGGGCTTTAGGGTCTAATGCCAAGGAGAAGCTCGAAGCGTAGTCGAGATAAAGCTCCGCATGGAGAACAAGTAAAATAGTGCGGCGAAGGAATCTTCCAGCCACGGAAAACTTGCCACTTGTTTCTTTTGCTTCCTTCGTTTACGAGTGTCTTATCCGCGCGAGTAAGCAAATTTCTGTTTTAGCGCGCGACGATATGATCGATGATAATCGTAGGCGATAGCGGCGCGCACGCGTCATGTACTATTTCCTGATTACTTATCGTTAATCCTCTCAAAAGCTCGGCTTTTTTTTACTTTTTCTTCTTGTTTTATATATCGTTTACTGCTGCATTATCGCGTTATAGTGTTGAGTTCTTCCTTTTTTTTATTGCTTTTTATTGTAAAATGACTTTTTAATCTTAGTTTTTTTATCATGTGGAGCAAAAATTAAATTGGCCAAATCGGGCTGATATGTTATAGAAAATAATTACATACAGGAAAGTTAATTATTAATATACAATATTATGTCATAAGATTTTGAAATCGTAAAACTATCCTTTTTCTTTATAAAATTTGCATTTGAACAAATATGTAAATTTTATTTTTATCAGAGATAATATTTGATTGAATTCTATAAAGTATGAATTTCAGTACCTTCAAAGTTTTTTGTTAATCACATCTATTACGTGACAAATTAATATAAACTATCTTTTTTCTGTTGTAATCGGCGATTAACCATGTTTAAGCCTCACCGAGTTACATCATTTTATGGTCAGATTTCTTTAATTACACGACAGCCTCTTACTATTTCTAATTTCTATCAACAGCTACATTATATTGAGATAAAGTTTATAAATTTTTATTTAACTTTTTATTTTGATAATGATGCAAAAATATTATTATAATCAATTAAAATAGTTAACAGTTTCTAATAAAGGTTTAAAAAAACAAAGTCAATAAACTTCTTATTTCTACTTTACTTGAATAGTAGTATATATGTCTATGCTTATCTTTGAAATAATGTAGCTTTCTTGTGAACTACGTGTGGTACGATAAATTTATTTACGACTGTCGACAATTTCAGATTAAAATTCGATAAATTTTGCACAATATCGATAATTTTTGTTGAAAACAATAGTTTTACGGAAAATCACAAAAATCATGACAATATATATGTAAAAAATATCAAATTAAAACATACACTATTTCATTGTCTACTATAAAAAATATTTATTAATTTAAACAATATACAAATACAACGTAGGAACTCAAAAAATTTGACAGTAAAATGTACACCGTATAAAGAAAGTCACGGGCTACATTTAATGTCTTAGATCTCTCCTACATACTGGAAGTTTCATTTTAAAACATCTAACATCTCCAAATTTTTTCACCGTCCCCTGCAAAACCTTAAGCCCACGCCCAACAATGCCAAAAGAAACAGTTTAACAAGAAAATGTTCGGATTTGTTCCAGACAGAAGCTGACGTCGCCCAAGTGGAATCGCTTCAAAGGGATCCGCTTACGATGGAAGGACAAAATCAGATTGAACAACGTCATCTGGCGATGCTGGCACATGCAGTGTAAGTTGTCCCCTCCGGCTCTCATCCCGCGTGCGTAAATGCGCTCGAAGCTGCCGAGAATCGCCATATCAATAGCCTTTTTTTCTGTTAAACCGCTCGTTAAGAGGGAGCGCATAGTAGCCAGCTTTTCTCCGCTCTCTCTCTCTCTCTCGGTCATTGGCTGTCGCGTCTGCGAGGGCGCGAGCGCGGAAGTTGCCGCGCGGCCATACGTCATCCTTCGTTTTCCGACGATGCCCGGCGCGCACGATACATCCTCGCGATGCATTGACAATGAACTTAGCGTGCGCGTCTCGCGGTCTTTGCGATACCGATGCTCTGGCGTTGGTAAACTGTTGATGGAGAGGAGAAGTGTGAGCTTGAATTTGAATGATAGCTTTTGGCCCAGTGTTAATTGCTGTATTGGATTTAATATTTGTAATGCAGTAATTAATATAGTATCGTTTAAAAAGTAAAAACAAAACTTTGATTTACTTAATAAAAACGCATAAGATGCTATACTTCTTTTAAAGAATAAGTTGAATTCTGATTCAAAGTTTTGTGTGTAAGCGAATAGTACTGGATAAAAGAGTTTTTCAAATATTTTCATAATTTTTTTTATCCGTTAAGTTTTCGCAGAATTTCGCTTGTCTGAAGTTTTTAAATTTCAATAATTATATTTATTCATTAGTTTATATAACAAACATGCTTGAATTAATTACCATTTTAGTGGTAAGTTTCGGAAAAATTTCGACTTAATGATCGATAACAAGCGATTGAACAAACTTTTTTGATATATTAACAATGCAGTATGCATCAGTAAAAAAAACCTCGAATATAAAATTCTCTGTCTCATTTCGCGACGTAAATCGTTCAATCGCGACTCGTTCAATAATCCACTGAACAATCAAAAGATAATAATAAATTATAGTAAAAGCATCTATCAACGACGCAAGACGCCAAAAACACCCATCTCTAGTTGTTACATCAACACACGCAACTTCCAAAGCAATCCGCACATCTCAACATTAAAAATTAAACTTTTACCATGCACGAATAAAATTTCATTTACTTCATCATCGTGGAAGAAAGCCCGGCCCCGAGCTCGGCTATCGCGCAAGCGTGAGAGAGAGCAAAGAACGCCGCCGTCTCTCGCGATAACGAAAAATTTAATAAAAGCAAAGCCCCCCGAGCAAATAACGGAGGATTGACTCTTCACGCGACTGTCTCGTGGCCGGCTCCCCCGCCTTCTCTTTTCGTCTCCTTAAGCATAAAGAGGAAAATCCGTTCGCGCGCGCGCTGCCTCTTGCCGATATCGCGCCTCGCGGAAGCGTCGCCGCTCGGTCGAGACGGCACCACCTCAGTTTGGCGCGCGACGCTCCATTGGGAACTTCGCTCCGGGCTTTATCAATTGCCATTTTTTTTTTGCACGCCTTGATTGCGTTTCTTCCATTGGCTTCCTTCGATTTTTTTTTCTACCTTATTGGTGGCGTGCGGACTTTTTCGTTGTTTGCGTTTTTATTTTTGTGCGATCGTTTTGGTATTGGAGTATTGGAGAGTAGCTTTTGGGGATTTTGTCGTTCGTGGAGATTTTTGTTTAAGCCGGTGCGGGATAATCTCGTGACTTTGTTTATAGGGGGTTTTAGACGCTTTTGCGCTCGGCGACTGAGGCGACTGCTGCCGGGGAGTGGAGCACAGAGGTCCGTTTCATAAAATTCCAATATTTTTTTGTAATTACTATTTTTTTT
>JAPYZA010005761.1:0-12589 GCA_030522685.1 Eupelmus azureus | reverse complement strand
GCACCAATTTTGTCAGGCACTTGACGTGACAAATTCTTTGATTTTATGTACAAATGTCGAGTGAAAAAAGTTCCATTTTTAGATTCAACGATAGATTCTAAACTAGACTAAAGCCTAAAAATATTGGAATACAATAAACAAAATAATATCAAACGTTTCTATTAAATACATAAATAAATAAAAGAGTCGAATACATAGTATAATCATCAAAGAAAATAATAAATAAGCCACAACTAGTACTGTTTAGTAGACTACCTTTATAATGAACAAATCTATCTACATTTCGCAAATAATCTATTAATTTTTCAAGAATAATAATTATTATTGCGTCACCGAAGTGTATAGTTAATTAAACATGGGGTTGTAAATTTTTTTTTCTTCAAATTATAACCTGCTGGTCAAAAACAAAATATGAATGTAATAAATATAACAAATGTTTTATAAATTAAAAAGGATAAAGATAACATTTCTAGCAATAAATTCATTATTAAAAGATTATTTCGAACAAATATAATAAAAATATTTATCCATAATTCAACCATACAAATCATAATTGTGAGAAACTTTATCTGCTCTCATTATTAGGTCTTAAAAACTCCTACGAAGTAAATTACTTACGTTAACTTACTAGAACTCTAATATACCGATTTTTTAATCTACTTGAAAACTTCATAAAGGTTGATTACGTAAACTCATGCATTACAAGATTTAAGTCTAGGACAAGTTTATTCAATCGATTTTTTGATCGATAGAACCTTTTAAACTAATTTCAATATCTACAAAGGATCAGTTACTTATTTAAAAATATCGTTTATATTTATCCTTAATGTAAAAATTGTATGGAAATTAGAAACATTATGCTTTTAAGCATAATAATATTGCAGTTCTACGGATTTCTACCAATATGTAAATCGAATTCTAGTTTCACAAAGTAAACAGCACATGTAAAGCTATAATATTGAAAAGTTTTTGAATTTTTTAATAAGAGTGATATGATTAGAAAATTCTTTATTTTATAATATTAATGAGAAAAAATAATGCAATCGCTTTTTGCATTCTAATATTTACAAGTGTTCAAGAAGAAAGTTTAACAATAGATTGGTTTGATGCTTTGATTCACCAAACCACAGTAGATCTTGAGTTTTCTCATGTTATTATTTTTAGAAACAGTGATGATAAATTTAGTAATACACAAAACACTTTTGATTTCCAAAGATTAATGCGGCGAATGTCAACAACTTTAATAGATTTAAAAAAGTTGAAAAAATCGAATGATAGTGATGTTTTTAAATTATCCACATTTTCATCTTCTCGAAAAGCGACTCTGTATATAATAATTCAAAATGAAAATGATCTTTATTTTGATAATGTAAACGATTCTTTGAACTATATTGTTCAGTTGTTACCAATTACATCACGTCCATATAGTTTAGTGATATCTTTCAGTTGTAATAGTACAGCTGTAGATGAAAATACCAAAGATATTTTGCTCATAAGTTGGTCATTAAAATTTTTAGATTTTTGTATTTTAAAAGTGAATTGTGAAAACCATCCTTTGATTTACCATTACAATCCTTTTACAAAAATGATAGACATCAACTATTTTGAGTCCACTAAAGCAATTTTTCCCGATAAGGTGTACAATATGAATATTTACACTATATCTATGCGAATTTTTAATTTACCACCAATGATCATACTGGAAAATGGAAAGAATGGTGGCGTAAAAATCAAAAGCTTCGATTACCTTTACATTGAGATCTTCTCTAAAAAATTAAATTTCTCTCTTAACTTAATTAAATATCAAAAGAGTCGTAACAGTTTCGAATTCTTAGAAACAATCTTCGTTAAGCTCAGGACCGGGGAGATGAATATGCTCGGAATTCAGCTTATGGTGGGCGCAAACTTGTATATAAGGAACGTCAACATCGGCACGTTTTCTCAGCAATCAAATTTCGCAATACTGGCACCAATCCTGAGCATCTCCAAGCTTGACGTACCCCTCAAGGTATCGATCGATCTAGCCATATTTCCCACTATTGTACTTATCTATGTCATCACAGCACGACTGTTTCGTTTTCCCGAAAAGCAGTGGCAGGTTCATCGAATATTTCAGGCTCTATTAGGCATAAGTTTAATAAAACCACCGCAGAAATTAGCTCAGAAAATTTTGTACATATGTTTGTGGATACTCTCGATGAAATATTCAATGTATGTTATTTCCAGCCTGACAGAAATCAAGTTCATCCGAGGTGAGATGCCGTTCGATAACGCAGACGATATCTTATATTCAGGTTTGCCTATCTTTGCGCCAGCATTAGTGCATAAGCAGGGGTTCAACGATTCTAGCGAATGTTTTACCAGGCTCAAATCAAAGATACAACAGGTTGATCCGTTTGAGTGTGGAATGCGTGCAATCAGTTCTCAGGACTGTATTTGCATACTTCCGCATGGTTTAGCGAGGCACATGATAGATGTTTCCATCCATGTGCATAAGCGACCAGTAGTAAAGATCGGCAAGACATCGTTTATGGATGACTATGTGGCGTTTTCTTATGAGGTTGGATCACCTTTTGTAGAGCGCTTTAATGAACTCTTGCGGATGTTGATCGAGGCTGGGATACCGAGGGCTAAGGCTATAAAGACAAAGATGCCTAATAAGACTAATGGTGAAGATGAGAAGGATGTGAAGAATACGAAGATGGCTATGCAGCCATATCATTTTGGGATGTTGCTCGGAGGATATATGCTGTCTTTTACAGCTTTCTTTATGGAATCTAATATTGTTAAGACATTATTGCGAGTTGTGAAACTTAAGTCTGGAAATATGTGATAGAGATACGGACAAGTTTGAAGATTCAAAACCCAGTGTGAATTCACAATTGAAATTTAACTTTCCTAATTTTAATATAATTATTTTAAAATTGAAATATATCCAATATTAAAATCTTTATTATTTATTCTTATAATTTTAAAATTTAAAGTAGAAACTAAAGAATTAGCTCTCCATACAACCATGGGACACTTTATGTAATAATCGATAATGACATGTAATGTAATGTTTAAAAATATTGTTAATAATGTTCCATAGTATAAAATTACTTTTATTATTAAATTACTTATAATAAAAACAGAAATTGTAATCGAAATTAAAGAAATATTTTAATAATGCACTGAAATCTTATAAAATGTATTGTAAGGTACCGTTACAGGTTAAACATATTTGACTTTTGCAACTGACATATGGCTTGGTACGATTAATAATCATAATTTCTATCATGAAATTTTTACTATTAGATTTTAGGATAATTTATTTTTAAAATATGACATATTGTATATTCGTATTTTTCTCCTACAACAAAAAACTGGAAAGTGATCGTTTTTACACCTGGTAACCACTGGCATATTAAATTTGAAATTCATTATTAAAAAATTATTTCAAACAAATACGATAAAAATATATCGTTTTCTTTTCATAAATGTATAGTAGATATTCCTTGAAATTTGTGTAAAAAATTTTTATTTCATAAATAAACTTTATTCAGATTAATATCTTTTAAACTTAATTTAACAATACAAATCAAAGTTGTAAGAAACTTTATCTACTCTCGCTATTAGGTTCTACGAATTCCTCCGAAGTAAAGTAAGTTTACTTACTAGACTTCTAATACACTGATTTTTTAAACTACTTGAAAACTTCTAAATTTTTTTTGTAAACCCATGCATTACAAAATTTATATCTAAACCAAGTTTATTCAATCGATTATTTGAAAATCGATAGGACCTTTTAAACTACTTTGCATAGCGTGGAAGAAGTCGCATTTTCAAAACTGTTTTTGATGCTTATCCTTAAATGTAAAAATGTTCTAAGCACCTGGAAAATTCTAACTTATAATTACAATTATTATTGATTTCTAAAAGTATTTCAATCGAAATTCAGTTTCACGAAGAAAATATCGGAGACATCGATAAGTTTATAAATTTTCTACTCTCAGTCAGATTTTTATATTCTATTTCATTAAATTATGATAATAATAATAATAATAACAAAATACAATGCAGGCTTTTCTTTCATTCAAATTTTTGCAGTATTGTAAATTGGAATTTTAAGAACAGATTGGCATGATCCTCTATTGATTCACCAAATCGCGGTAGATCTGAAATTTTCGTATTTTATTATTTTTCAGAACAGCATCGATAACGTAAGTAATGCACAAAACACTTTCGTTTTTCAAAGACTGACACGTCGAGTGTCAATATTGTCAGTAGATTTGAAAAAAATAGAACATTTTTACAATAACAAAAAATTTTTAAATTATCCATATTTTGATACTCTCAAATATCGACTCTGTGTGATCCTTCAAAATAAAGATAAAAATAATTTTTATGTTGATCAAGTAAAAGATTCTTTAAATTACTTTGTTCAGTGGATTCCAATCCCAACACGCTTTTAAAATTTAGTGATTGATTTAACATTATAATCCTTTAAAAAAAAAAAATGATCGACATCAATTATTTCGAAACTACTAAAGCAATATTTTCCGATAAGATGTACAATATAAATAATTGCACTATATCGATGCCCATTTTTAATGTATTAGCGTTGATCATACTTAAGAAAGCAAAGAACGGCAACGTAAAAATACAAAGCTCCAACTACTTTTATGTTGAAATCTTCTCTAAAAAATTAAATTTCTCTGTTAACCTAGTTGTAATCCCGAAAAAATGAATTTTCCAGTCTCAATACCATAAAATAATGTTTATCTCATGGTCGATTTCCCGCTTTGTAACTAAAATCCGATTTTCAAAACTGTAATTCGTTCGACTCTTCCAGTAAGCGACGCTAAAGCCGAAGCTCTCAACCTCTCGAGTGTCATTATAGACTGCCTTGTTTTTTCCCTTTTGCTTTGTTCCCAGGTCATCGTATACTTTCCCTCAGTTTTTGCCAGTCCCCATAAAAATTCTCGAAAAGCGCTTGCCCCAAGACGTCTGAACGGTCCGCATGGTCACCGAATGGAAAGGGCATCTCCTCCCATGTGCTCGTATTGTCACATTTACCGCCATGTGTCATTAAGCCATAAACGGTTCGAGTACCCCTGAGGCTCTGACTTAAGCGTTACTCCTTGCAAGGGGTTGCTTTCATACTTGTCTGATTTTTACTATTTATTATTTTTGGATAATCATAAATAAAATGTATACTGGCAATAATTAAATTTATAAATATTTTCTAAATTCAGAAATTTCATTTTTTCAATTGTCATTTATATTCAGACAAAATATTTATTGGTATTCACTCGTAGAACGTTATTTTAATTAAATGTTACTTACAAAGATACTGGAAAAATCTGTATGAGACTCGGCTACCTTTATAATATTATACTTAATCATATAAATTACATTTTTCTAAGCCATTATTAACTGCAGTATACTTGTAATTTTATAACGGCTGAAGAACACTTATTTTCGAGTGCAGTATAAATGATTTTTCTAATATACCCCCTCATAAAGATTATGTATTCTGTAAGATTATTATATTGTATTACTTTACCGATTCCAAGGAATGGAACGTCGTATAATCTCACTTCTAGAAATTCCAATGCGTACTATCTAAATTTGAAAGAGTGAAAAATTACTTATTTTACGTGAAAAATCCACGTATTCGAAGTGTAGTTGCGTGCACTTACACTGTTTCAGTTTTAGATAGTAGGCTTGATTTTACTTTTACCCTCGTCGAGGTCTACTTGAGTGATTTGCAATCTATGAACAAAGCAAGGCGCCAGCCACCTATAGTCCACTGGTTTCCCTTGATGCATAATATATTATTAATAGAATAATGTTTGATTAACTCTGATAAAATATGATCTTAAATACTTGTTTTAGATGTAAATGTCTTTTATTTAATACTTGCTTTAATTAGTATATTTGTACTTTGTATTGTAATATTAATTATTTACGTAATTTACTATATAAAAATAATTTAATAATTTACCTTGAAATCAATATGTGATTTTAAAGACTAAAAAAAATTAATTAGAAAAATTACGAAGAGTTTAAAAACTCAAACAAAAACTACATAATTAGAATAAATAAATAAAAGATTATAGTGTTTTTAAGGATGTGAATCAAAAGAAACGGAGATCAATCAATAGTCTACTTTGTATTTCAAAGATGTAGAAGAGTAAAAAGTTGAATATCCAATATTTCGATTCATTTTAACTTCGAAATTTTTGTAGAAAGTGTGTTTTTTTTGTTTTTTAAAGAAACATATATATCTTGCTATATTTTATCTTTATACGCGTAATTTAATATTTTGGTATAAAAATTACAGTAATTTATTTTTATACAAGTCAAAATATAGAATCTCAAAATAACGAAAGATTTTAAGTAATTAACCAGGTGTAAAGTAGAAAATTGCATTTATACTAATTAAAATATATACTAATGTCATTCTATTTGAAATTTTTCTATTATATAAAAATTTCATTCGAGATTATCGTTTAGGCTATATTAGTCGAATTGCGAATTTCTCGAATTTGATTAGATCGACAGTGTGTGTGTGCGTGTGCGTGCGCGCGCGCGTGTAGGTATGTGTGTGTGTGTTAGGGAGAGAGTGAAAGAGAGAAGCTTAGCTTAGGTTACATATAACGTATCAACAAACTACGAGGCTCGCGTAGCACGCTTATCTCTATACCTAGTATTTAATATAATCTTTCGAAATTTTACATATAATTTTTACTTAAATTAACAAATTTAATAATACTTAAGCTTTAAATACTTAAACAACAAAGTTCAAATGAACCTGTCAAAAGTTTGCATATTTGACTTTTGCTCTTCTACTTTGTATAAAATAAAAACAATTTCATTGTTAAATAAGGTATTGTTGATTTTGTTTATTATAAAAGGATCTGCGAAGATATTTTGAGAACATTTTAGGGATTGCAAAAACCAAGGGATTAAAACATCCGCGCGAACAATGTTTTATGATTTTTAAGGTCGAAAGGCGATTAAGGCCCGTCTTAAGGTTCAGGTAAGAGACGCTGCCTCTTTCTTTCTTTATGGTCATAAAAAGCAGAGCTACGGGGCTGTTCCATATCTACCCAAGGCGCTGTCTCTGCATGTCATGCGAAACAGCTGAAAAAGGGTCTACGATTGTAAAATTAGGAACCCAGGGGTGGGAGGAAAATATTTCGCTCAGTCGTGCAGACAGCGTCTACATTTCAGTCAGTGTTGAGCGAGCATCGAAGCGTGCAACATCTAGAGTTAAAGAGTATTAAGTGCTTACTATATCTTAATTTTGACTGTTTATCTTGAATAAAGAGTAAATTATTAAGTGTGATATTTTTGCCGATTCTTCAATAATCACAACTTATTTCTTTCGAAGTCCAAATAAAAATGGATCAGCTGAAGAAAAAAAGAACGAGTCTACGTATCTCTTTCACCAAGGCGCTGGATTCGCTGAATGCTCTACTTGAGAGCGATTCACCGGGATTCGCGGAATTAACCGTAGCGTACGATTTACTGGCTGATAAGCACCAGGCTTTGGAAGAAAACACGGCGAGTATTATTGAAGCATTGGTCTCAGCAGAAGACAGTAACGACGAGGTCCAAAGAGAAATCGGTGAGCACGACGAGTACAAGAGCAAATTTTTCCTAGCCAAGAGCATGTTTGACAACAAAATTGTCGCAATGGACGAGATGGCAGCAAAGATAGATCAAGAATTTCAAAAACAGTTCGACGAAGAGGTAGAAGAGGCGTACAGAAAAAGTGTACTGAAGATTTTAGATGGCAGTAGGGAAAAGCCAATACCTTGGCTTGAGTATTATCCGGAAGTACAAAGCAAAGAAACATCGACTTCTAAACAGGCAATCGAGTCCATGGTAAGAAAGTTGAGGGCAGCTGGAAAACTTGAAGAGTACAATGGCGTTATTCAAGATTGGCTGAAAAACCGATTTATAGAGCGCGTTCCGTCAGGAGAAATGAACAATTGGTGTATTTATCTACCTCATCGACCGGTTTTTAATGAAGATTCGACGATCAGCACGCTTATTTTTCAGACATCGACAAGCATTCATTCTATCTACGAACGTCAAGATAAAGTATCCAAACCCGAACAGAAGGTTGATAATTTTTTATTGCGCTTTAGAGAAGGTAATATAGGCGTAATTTCTTGTGTTAAAAAAGCTTTCAAGAAATTGTACATAAGGTCATCGGAGTATGATTATTTACGATTTTTATGGTACAACGCTAATGGTGATTTGGTTGCTTATCGGATTTGTGAAGCAATATCCAACGTATCCAGCAATCCGCATATTTTAGGTGATATGGTTAAATCCTACTTGGAAATGTATATTTACGAAGAACATCCGATTTATGAACGGCATCCTACTTATGATAACGCTTTAAAGCTTAAACGTAGTTTTCATATTAATAAGTGTGTAACTAGCGTGAATAACGTCAACGAGTTACGTAGTCTCTTGAACGATGCAAAAACGGTGTTGGAGAACAGCTTTTCATATTTTAATATCATCTTTTTGCGCGATTGGGAGCACACACATGGCGAAAGTTCTCAGAATATAAGCGAGGTTCTCGGATTATTATGGGATAAACGGCAGGACAACTTGATGCTCAAAGTGTCCGATTTAAAAGAATTAGATTTTCAGAAACTTACTAAAAGAAAGATTTTATCCCATCTACGCCAAATTTACGATCCGTTCGGATTTGCTTGCCCGGTCTTGATAGGCCCCAAAATTCTTTTGCATTCAGCTATCGAGCCTCAATTGCCGTTCGACGAAGAGGTAAGCGAGGATATTAAAAGGAAATTTGCGAATTGGTCTGAGGAGTTAGAAAACCTCGACCAGATCAAAGTCCCGCGCTGTATGATTGGAGAGATTGACTCAAAAGCTAAAGTGAGCATACACACATTTGTTAGCGCAAATAAACCAGCCTACGCCGCGGTGGTTTTTATAAGAATACAGAGAGGTTGGGACGTGCAAGTACGTTTTGTCAAAGCGGAGAATAAAGTCGATCCTGATGAGAATATACTGCATCTAAATTTATTAGCAGCGACGATGGGCGCGCAATTAACGAGTGAAGTTTTCAAAGCATTCGATTACGAAGACGAGAAGAATCTCGATTGGCCTGAAGATTGGGAGCAGAGAAAACCTATTGGATTCGATTTTAAAGACGCGGAGAAATACTATTGGACCGATTCGGCAACAGTACTCACGTGGATTAATAGAAAGGATGCTTGGATGCATTTTGTTTTTACAAATGTTAGAGCGATCAAGGAGGTTTCTGAACCGAAACAATGGCGGCATATACCTAAAATCTTGAACCCAGCTGATTTAGCGTCAAAAGGGTGCTCGGTGAGTCATCTGTTAGCTTCTCGGTGGCTGGAGGGTCCGGATTGGCTTAGAGGGAAAAAATGGTCTGTCTCTCATGCTTATGATGTAGACGAGGAAGAGGTCAATTCAGAAGTACAAGCATGGACGCGAAAACGCAAGCAAACTCAACAAGCTGGAAATTGTAAGAAATATTTATTTATTGGGACAACGGCTCTAATCGGTATTGCCACAACTGCGTGGAAATTTTGGTAGATTGTTGGTGTCTGCCTTTCTACCACTGCCATATATATTTGTAAGCGAAATATTATTGTGTAATGTAATGTACGTTAAATATTGTTTAAAACTAGTGGGAAATAATATTAGATCAGCATTAAAGAACTATTACAATACGAAAAATATTTATTCTTTTATTAAAGTTTTCTCTTAATGATATGTAATAATATTGACAAACAATATACTAAAGATTATTATTCCTGGCACACTGATTGATAACAACAGATTAATATCTTACAGTATATATACAATATAACTATTATAATATTTTTATATCATTCCACAAATTAAAAATAGTATATTGCTACAATATTATCGAAATCTTGCGAAATAATATTTAATGTAACAATACATTAATTAACACTACAATACTATAGTATTAACAAAATGCTCCTTCAATATTGTACTCCAATATCTTCTATTATAACATATTATGACTGTGTATTGTGGAATATTTATATAATTGAGTTTCAAAAATATCGGATAGTTTGACGTAATTGTATTTTTTAAATTTGTTTACCATTTAGTTTAATATTGATTCTTTTGACTACTTAATTTAATTCCTTTGATTTTATTAACTTCATTTTTTTATATTAAAATTTCTATAAAATGTGTTTATTCACAGTTTGCTTTTTTTTTAAAGTGATTAGATATAATAAGATTTTGGATATATTATTACTGTTTCGCGGAGAAGGTAGTAAAAAAATATACACTATTAATTTGGAAAAATTTCAGGAATTAAAAAAAATCAGGACTTAATGTTTTATACAATTAAGTCCGAGATAATTAAGTCTCGTCTTAATAAAATGACCACCTAAGAAATGCGCTTTTAATTTTATGTACAGCGGATGAAGAAGTATTTTTATGTTTGTAAAAGTAAGGACTAAAATTTTGTCTCAGTTTTATGGAAAGGCTAAGCTTCTGAGTTAGCTTCATTTACAGTTTAAACGCTCGATATCTTATAATTTGTGTAAATATTTTTGTGTTTTATCTTCAATAAAAAATAAATTAAAATATAATATTTTCCCTATTCTTGACTGATCACTACCCATTTCTTCCCAAGTCCACAAAAAAGGAATATATCATATTTTATATTAATTTCTTCTTAATTTAATAATACATAATTGGTTGTTAGTAAGTAGTAAAAGTAATGTTATGAATTTTCTATTAAGAAATTTAAAGAACGTTTTCTTTCCTTCAAAATCTATCTGTTTTTATAATCATATATATCAAGATTAAAATAGCTGTTTGAGTGCCAAAAGTGTGCATGTGCACACGATCAGAAAACTGCAAATATTCAAAATTCTAATTGAAATCTACAGTCGCAAGGAGAACAAATTAAGTACAGAATTCAAATAAATATTTTCTTTGAAAAAAAAACTTATTGCAAATAAACAAATGTTAAGTACAAGGTGTACTGGTGTATTGATTTTGATTTCTACTTATTAATAATTTGAATATTGTAAATGATAATTGATAGATAAATACTATACAAAATATCACTTACTGATCATTATATGAAACAATTTAAAAAGAAAATCTCCTATAAACTTTAAGAATAAAAACATTAAATTTAAACATTAGATGTATGTATGCTCCGAAAGCATTGTATGAGCCTGTCAAGTATAAACCTGATTGTTTACTGTACTTATGTTCTGAATATATTTTCACTTAAGAACAATATGCAAGTTTATAAATAACTTTTATTTACTTCTATACAATCGGAAGGTAAAGTAATAACAATATGTGTAAGTAAAATAATTTGTTAAATAAGTTTTTCTATACTTGAAATTTTCATTTTTCCTTAGAAAGATACAATAATAAAAAAATAAATTAAGCCAATGTAGAATAAAAATATTTTTTAAGATTGCATGGTTAAATACAAAAACACGCCGTATGATAAAGTCATGGGTCGATGGGCGCCTGCGACGATCTCTTCGCTTACTTGCCTTGGGTATCCAGGACCTAACTGATTAATTGGTAAAGGTTACAAAGTGTATTTTGTTAAAAATGTTTGTGTTTAAAACCAAGTTGCTTTGTAATTGTTACGGTTATTTTTTTGTTATAAGTACATTTTTGGTTAAAAAACTTATTAATTATTTTACAAAGTTCGAATAATTATCAATACAACACTACCCTTACAAATATAACAAAAAACTTCGTAGGAGTAACAAATTATATTTTAACCAAGTGCTACTTTGTTAGATTTACCAAGCATTTTTTTCAGTGTACTTGCAATTTTTAAACCATTTTTAAAACTCGCTAAGTAACTATTACGCACATTAGAAAACCGTACCATACCAACAAGGTTTATAATAATTTGTCGTATAGTCCCACTACAGGAAACAAGCCGCATGGCTACAGTTCTCTATAACACTCTATATTCATAAAAATAGATTTTCCATGCTCGTTCAAGAAACAGCGATTCAAATGAGCACGTTGATAATAAAATCGAGCAAAAATTAGCATTCAAAGCAAAAACAATCGTTATTCCAAACAATCGAACTGTTTTCCATAAATTTGATACATCACATTACAATGAGTATTCCAGGCTCGTTCGTTCCCGGCGACCTTCGAAATCGAGCGTTCATAAAAATACAGGTTGACCTACATAATCGCGCGAAATGTCAATCTATGTACACCGATACGAGCCAGCTTGAAAAACTTTAATAAACATACACGGAAACGCGCGTATATACGCTCATTGATATGCATAGTTCGTCGGGGAATGTCGCGTGGCAGTTCATTAGTCGCCGGCAAATTGCGCTCTGTGGCGCGCTTGATTTATGCAACCATGAAAACGTGGAAATTTACCGACGAAAAGAATAGGCATTTTGAGTCCTTAGTGAGAGATTTTTTATGGCTTTCCACTTGTGAGCCAGACAGCGAGATGGTTCCGCGTTATAATTTTTTTTAGTTCTTTTCCGAGGACTGATTGGCCGTGCAAAGCTTGTTTTGTCATAGTAATTCT